>JBCNYH010213194.1:0-17521 GCA_039654325.1 Tandanus tandanus | reverse complement strand
ACACACACACACACACACACACAAGTGACATGTTAAACATGAAGTGTGTAAGATTTCTACACAGAAAAAACACAACGAAGACACATCTTGGTTGAATAGAAGGCAGGGTGCACCCTGAACAGCCCATCAGTCCGTTATAGAGCCAACACACACACACACACACACACACACACACACACACACACACACACACACAAACACACTCTCACTCACACCTAGGGGCAATTTGGAAAACCCAGTTCGCCTAATGTGCATGTCTTTGGACTGTGCGAGGAAACCAGAGTACCCGGAGAAAACCCACACAAGCGCGCAAGAACATGCAACCTCTAGCACAGAAACGCCCTTGGGACTTGAACCCAAGACCTTCTTGCTGTGAGGCAGACCTGCTAACCGCTATGCCGCCCCATTTTGTTGACAGAGGAGCAGAATAAACATTTACGAAATGTTATTTAATCCAGTTTAATTGTCCTGAAACAGTGCCCAAGAGAAGCAGACACAAACACAATATATCATCATCATCATCATCATCATCATCATCAATCCTTTTACACAACACATCCAAACACACAGACCTGTTTAGCATCACAGGACGTTTCAGTGTTTGCCTTAAAATGAAACTTTAAACACTTGCATTAAATTCAGATTCACTTCCTCAGATGTAATGATGATTTTTTGACAGTGATTCTGACTCCAGGAAATATGGACTGACGGCACATCATGAAGTGACTGATATCGTGTTTCCCTCTCAGCATCGTTTACAAATACCTGGCACACAGAGTAAACCAAAGGGCATCACAATTCATTCATAGCGACCCGAAAAGACTTCACCTGAATCCTACTACTGATCTGAACTCGGGGTTATTAGAGATGGCAGAGGTTGAGATTTGTGAAGATGGTGGCTGTGTGTACATGTATTTGCTACATAGTAAGGACAGAAATATGCTTTTAACCTGCAGAGTGAGGACGTATTGGCTGGTCCTCACTTTTTTTAAAGGGATGTTTGAGAGGTAAGACTTCAGGTTAGAATTAAGTTTAGATTAAAGTTCGGTAATTAGTTGTGACAGTTAATGTTAGGGAAAGGAGCTAGAATGCAGCATGTCAATGAATGTCCCCACAAAGATAGAAGTACAGGATTGTGTGTGTTTGTGTGTGTGTGTGTGTGTGTGTGTGTGTGTGTGTGTGTGTGTGTGTGTGTGTGTGTGTGAGAGAGAGAGAGAGAGAGATCCTCGATCCAGGCAGCATTAATCTTAGATACAATGGACTAATTCTCACAATCAGTGTAATGCATTAACGTATCTGTGAACTGGCTCTCATAACAGATCGGATGAGTGGTGCTATTAAAGGAAACGCCTTAACCTTGCACGGGCGCCGAACACTCAGACGACCACAGCACACACTTACCAGAGCGTGGCACCTACACGGACTTCTCCAGACCCTGAAGAAATCGCGCAATGCACACGTCTTTTCCCTCATGTAACATGGCCAGGCCCCCTTCCACATATGGACAATTCCAATATAGGGAAAAACTTATTTAGGTAATTTGGGGTCCAAGATTATTATCGTTTTTACTCGGTTGATTATTATTATTATTATTATTATTATTATTATTATTATTATTATTATTATTAATGTTCTGTCAATTTAAAAAAAAAAACCTTGTGTCACTTCTTCACAGATTCCAACCCCTCTCTGTGACATCATCTCCTCCTCATCACTCCTTTTCCTCTTCATCACCACTCGTCCTCCTCAGTCGTCTCCTTGTTTGGACGCCGGGAATCGCTGCTTACAGCTATTATTAGTAAGTATATAATATATATATATATATAATATAAGTATATAATAGTACTGTTGATGTGGATGCATTAAAGGCACCCAAGTCTTAAAAAAACACACACAGTACCCTCTTCATGTATTAAATGCATTGAATCGATAGAATTTTTGAATTTCCTTTAAAAACACACCATTTGGTATAAAGTGTGGCGGCATCACGTCTGTAGTAATAACCCTGGTACAGATGGGATCAGAGTCAGTTCTTCTTTAGGGGTTAAATTTCTAAAGCTGCATCATTCATGTGGCCACACCCCTGTCCTACACACACACACACACACACACACACACACACACACACACACACACACACACACACAGACAGAATCAAAGTCTCTATGCGCCTTTAAGAAGTGGTAAAGAGTCACAATGCGGCCTGGAAAGAATTTCTTCTTGTTTTTCTTTATTATCATTGCTTTACTCCTTGGGTATGACATCATCATCACTATTATTATTATTATTATTATTATTATTATTATTATTATTATTATTATTATTATTGGTGCAAAGGTTTTGTTTATATTTGAAGTTCATGACCGTTCACGGCTCCTGACCTCAAAAATATTCTAAAAAGATTAGTGTCAGTCAAAAAATATATATATATTTATATAAATGAATGAATTAAATAAATAAATATTGAACTAAAACACACAAAGTTCTTCACGATATTTTTCCAAGTTCATAACTAATGTACAAGTTTACATTTACATACTTGGAGAGATAAAGTTTCCTTCTCATGTTCTATATTAGAAGAGAAATACTCGAGGGTATATTCTGGAAGTCGGAGGAGAAATGTATAAAATATAACCAATGTAACTACAACATTTCATCATACGGCGAATCAATAAACTCGGATCTCATTTTCACCTGAGTTTACGTCGGAGCTCTTCGGTTGACACCTGACACCCGGTCTGGCCCTCGCCCAGAGACGGCTGAGACAGGCTCCAGTCTCCCTGCGACCTGGTTTGAACGAGTGAATCAGGAAGCTCTGATTTCGTGGACTGTGTGATAAATAAACACAGTGTTACTTTTATATCGTGAGACTGACCTCTAGAAAGTTTCCAGTCCCTCGTTGCCTCGTCTCAAGTTTTTTAAGATGTGTTGCTGCCATCAAATTTAAAATGAGGGGATATTTTTTACTTTCGACATTCGATATGTTTTCTGTGTCCTACTGTGAATAAAACGTGGGTTTATAAGCTTTGCAATTCATTGGACCTGGTTTTTATTTATAATTCACACAGCACCCTGACATTTTTGGAATTCTGGTTGGAAGTTGGTGGATGTAACCTGGTGTATGTTTGCTTGCCTCAAGGTTGCCAAGTGCTCTGTTTTCACACAGTACTGAAATACTTTTGAATTTCTGACAAGTGATGCAGCAGATGTATTAGTTAAATGTATGTGTGCGTGCGTGCGTGTGTATATGTGTGTGTGTGTGTGTGCGTGTGTGTGTGTTTCCTTCATCAGGTTCTTTTACTTCTGCTTTACATCAACCGGGAAGTATTTCAGGTATGAAATGCACACTAACATCCACCCATGCAGGTGTGTGTGTGTGTGTGTGTGTGTGTGTGTGTGTGTGTGTGTGTGTGTGCGTGTGTTTCATTGTTCCAGGTAGTCAAAGTAGCAGTTGCAGAAAAGTCCATAAGTATTTGGACAGTAACTTTTTTCTTTTCCGATACACGGACTGTATTTCCATTATGATCCTGTGACCTTGATCTGAATGGAACGATAACTGAAGGTGAATGAGTTTCTAATAACTGTGTGATGAAGCAGGTGTGATGTTCTGTGTTTCAGTGACGTGTTGGAATGCAGAGAGACTAAGTGAGTACACACACACACACACACACACACACACACACACACACACACACAGAAATGCAAAGTCTCACAAACACTGATAAACCCACACAGCTTTCAGTTCCAGCAGTTGGTTTCTTTTCCCGTCATGTTCGAGGTGGATGAATGAAGCGGAAGCTCCTTCTGCTTGTTGTATTATTTGTTTATTTATTTTTAACAGATATTTGCATCGTACATTTTAAACTCAGCGTGACATGTTGGCGTGACATGTTAATTTACATTTTTTTTTATCTTCCTTTGATGGCAATCAGTTCTTCAGTTCTCACTGTATGAGTCTCTCCTTCATTTGGAAAGGCGGAAACAGGAGGCAGAGTCTGAATTTGTGTAACTGTGTTGTGGGATTACGTGGAACATACTGTGAATATTTCCGTTATGATTTACTCCCCTGCAGCATTGACACACCCATTCCTCTGTCTGTCTGTCCATCTACCCGTCGGTCTGTTCTTCTGTCTACTCATCTGTCTGTCCATCTATCTCTGTCTGATCTTCTGTCTTCTTGTCCCTCTCTCTCTACCTGTCTGTCCGTTCTTCTGTCTATTCATCTGTCTCTCTGTCCACCTACCCGTCTGTC
Organism: Tandanus tandanus; assembly: GCA_039654325.1. NCBI lineage: Eukaryota > Metazoa > Chordata > Actinopteri > Siluriformes > Plotosidae > Tandanus > Tandanus tandanus. The sequence continues at coordinate 13,269 of JBCNYH010213194.1, read as the reverse complement.
TGATCTTCTGTCTACTTGTCGTTCTCTCTTTCCCTGTCTGTCTGTTCTTCTGTCTATTCGTTTGTCTCTCTCTATCTGTCTGTTCTTCTGTCTATTCGTCTGTCTGTCTATATCTGTCTGTTCTTCTGTCTATTCGTCTGTCTCTCTGTCCATCTACCCGTCTGTCTGATCTTCTGTCTACTTGTCGGTCTCTCTTTCCCTGTCTGTCTGTTCTTCTGTCTATTCGTTTGTCTCTCTCTATCTGTCTGTTCTTCTGTCTATTCGTCTGTCTGTCTGTCTGCCAGCCAATCTGTCTACTTGTGTCTCTATCTGTCTGCCTTTTTTATCTGTCAGTCTGTCTACTTGTACATCTGTCTGTCTACCTGTCCTTCTACATATCTGTCTACCTGTCTGATTGTCTGTCTCTCTGTCCGTCTGTCTATCAACCTATCTCTATATGTTATATATGTATAAATATATATCCCCACATGCAATAATTCTGTGCCTGCTTATATTTCAGGAAAGTAAAAAAATATGTTAATGACGAATTAATCTTTCCTGCAGGGTGAGTACACACACACACACACACACACACACACACACACACACACACCTTTGTAGACACAGACACCGGTTTATATACGCAGACGAGACCCCAGCTGATGTTCGATCACAGCCTCACAGCCACCGCTTATCTTTGCGGACATTCTGTATTTTTCATGTTATAGTCCTGCTCTCCGGTGCCACCCAGGGGACCAGCGTGGGGCATTTAGTGAACTGTTTCCTCTAAAAACAGTGTTTCTTTGATAACTTTGTCCTGATCATCCTCATCACTTATTTGAATCTACGTCCAGACTTCAATGATGCTGATTTCTGACAACGTCTACTGTTAACAGTGCAACAACAAAAATACAGCCGAGTTGATCTGATTGTGGGCGGAGCATTAATTTAGTTAAATAAGGAGTACAACAGGAGGTACCGCAAGCTAGGTCTTTTTATATTACAGAAATTTGCTTACGATTTTAAATCTTCTTTTATTAAATAATATCATGATTCAAATCTGTTTATGCAGTATGTAATTACAATCGAATAATCTAAGATCTACAGAGCCGGTTACTTCCTGTTTGCGCCGCCATTCTAATTGATATAAACAATCGGTTCGTCACCAGCCTCTCTTTAACCTTTTTACTGAACTTAATAAAACATAACCAACAAACCAACAACAAAAAAACCCCCATTCATTTGTCATTCAACTGAGAAACTGCAAAGTGTAAAGGCTCTGACTCTGGAGACTCCTCGCAAATACTGTACGTAAAATACGTAATACGTCCTTCCAAAATCTCCTTACATAAAACGCCATCGCATCAGTTCATAAAGCCTGTCCAATATCCATCCATCCATCCATCCATTTCCCAAACCACTTAATCCTATTACAGTCCATCACAGGGCCAACACATCCACACACACACAAACAACCGATCACACTCACACTCACACCTCGGAGCGAAGGGAGAACAAGCAACCTTCATACTCAAACGCCATCGCCGAACGTGGGACGAGAACCCAGGACCTTCTTGCTGTGAGGCGGACGTGATTACCACTACCCCACCGTTGTCCTCCCTGTAAAACAGCTGTTACTATGGAAACAATACTGTATTGGAATGAGCTCATCTATATAAACATTAACAAATCAGATGCGCCAAATCAGTAGTTCTATGGTATTATTATTAATAATAATAATAATAATAATAATAATAATAATAATAATATTTACTTCACTACTAGGATTGCATGCAAACAGCCCAGTGTGATAAGTAACAGGTGAGTGACCTGTCTGTACCTGCCAATACATGGTTAAACAACTTAAAGTGAAAGTAATAAAGTGTGTGTGTGTGTGTGTGTGTGTGTGTGTGTGTGTGTGTGCGCGTTTTCAGTCGGCCAGATATTGCAATGATGACCAAATGGTCGGCTCCAATCGTGTGGGAGGATACATTTGATTTGACAGTGGTTGACAACATCTACAAAAAAATGAACATCACCGTGGCAACCACCTTCTTCGCTCTGGGGAAGTACGTCTTGATACATGACACCTGCAAAGCATTTTGTGTAAAGGTGTGTGGTTACAGGCTCTATGTAACTGGCAGGACTGGGTGTCGTCTGTAACGTAGGTAACTAGCTAAATATAACTGGAGATATACGCGAACCTGGAAGACGAGCGTTCACAGAGGTATGTTATTGTGTTAATTATGAAAACATGGTTGATAGAAGGACAATAATGATGATGCACAACAAAAAAAAAACTATTTAGTACATCATTGGGAAATCACAAATGCGTACCCGAGTGGCACGGTGGGGTAGTGCTTAGCAAGTCCGCCTCACAACAAGAAGGTCCTGGGTCCCAATCTCGGGCTCGACAAGGGCGTTTCTGTGTGGAGTTTGCATGTTGCGTGGGTTTCCTCCAGGTACTCTGGTTTCCTCCCACAGCCCAAAGACATGCACATTAGGTTCACTGGTTGTTCCAAATTGCCCCTAAGGTTTGAGTGTGAGCGAGAATGGTTGTTTGCGCTGCCCTGGGTTAGTCTGGGAAGATGTTCAGGGTGTACCCCGCCTTCGCCCCGTTGGCTGATATAGCCTCTTTGCGACCTTAGTAGGAGTAAGTGGTTCAGCAGTGCCACAGTTATGCATGGCCTGATGCAGAGAGATCAGAATTTTCTCTGAGTAGGAGGGGCATCATGTCTTCTCTCCCTGTCAGTCACAGAAACACTTGTTCATTATGAATATCGGTCTTTATGCAGATGAGGGCAAAAATCCTATGTTTGCCAAAATGGGCCAAGAACTAAGATAATAGAAACTATTACCATTCTGTTACGATTGAAAATCCTGACCACAAATATGTACCAGACCTTCCAGCACCAGCACCGGTCAGACCATGAATGTAAACACGACCTCAGACTGTGACCAGTGAGCTGTAATTCCATCACAATCCTCCGATGTTGATCTGTTTCAGAATTAACGAGCTGAATGTTTCCCTGCAGGTACGTTCGTTTCCTGAAGGACTTGCTGGAGTCAGCAGAGCAGCACTTCATGGTGGGTTACCGAGTGCATTATTACCTGTTCACAGATCGCCCAGATGAGGTTCCCGTGGTGACGCTGGGGGAGGGGCGTCAGTTGACGGTAATAAAAACCGAAAGCTCGAACCGCTGGCAGGACATCTCACTACGCAGGATGGAGATGATTGAGAAGCTCATTGAAAAGGAGCTCATCAACAAGGTGGACTACATATTCTGCCTCGACGTCGACACCAAATTCTATGCTCACTGGGGGGCGGAGTCTTTGGGTGACCTTGTTGGTGTGCTGCACCCCTTTCTTTTCGGAGCAACTCGGGAACATTTCACGTATGAGCGCCGTCCTCAATCTCAGGCCTACATCCCCTTGAGTGAAGGAGATTACTACTACGAAGGCGCTGTGATCGGAGGGCGCCTCGAAAAAGTGCTCAAGTTGGTGAAGACGTGCCGCATACAACTGGACATAGACCGAGCCAATAACATCGAAGCGGTATGGCAGGAAGAGTCTCACCTGAACAAGTACTTCCTGTACAACAAACCCACCAAGTTGCTCTCACCTGAGTACTCGTGGAATGATCTAAAAGCAAAATCCAGCTATATGAAAGTGGTGCGCTTTTCACAGGTGGTCAAGAACTATGCCGAGGTTCGACCCAACCCTTAATACACAGCCTACCTCTGCTTATTTTATATGTTTGACGGATTCTCAGAATCTCTTGAACTGTATTACTCTCATCTCTCATGTTTCAACCACAGTCCACACCAGGCTCCTCCACCAAAAACAGCCTCCTGCCTCGTCACATGATTTAATATAACACACCAGCTAGCTTCATCAAAATGGCAAAATTCCTACAACAGAACATCAGATTTCTCTTGATAGATGTCCGAGCCTAGGTTTGCTTTTTACTGCCTTTCTGTTTTTCCCCTTTATTGGTTTCACCTGTCGTCTTTTGAGTTTAATTATCCCTTTAACCAGTTCATGTTCTGTCAAGCTTCTGATTTCGGTGTTCGCTCGATGAACATTTATTTACCTGCAAGTTTGTCTGCCAACCTGAATTAGATTGTGTGGGGTTTTTTTGGTGCAAGTCTGAGCAGTGGTGTATGAGCCTATATTTTTTTTTTAGGTGTTGGGGGGGAATTCGTTTTTTAATTTTATTTCCTGCCCATCAACACGCAAGTCAGAGATTCAACAGCAAATCAACTCAGCGATGCAGCAACTCTGATTCGTCTCCTGTAGTGGGCACGCGCAGACACCGGACAGCTATATTCCATGACTATGGTGATCCTCTCAGGATCTCTGCTCTGAATTGTGCTTTCCAGGTTATTTATACCATTTGTAAATTAAACTTTGAAATATTAGTGCAATAAAAAATTCTTAAATGACGTCTGGCTCCATTTCTTCAAACTGAGGTGCTCTTTAAGCCATCTGATCTGAATAAGATTGTTCAGATGAAAACAATGTAGTTGTTCACCACTCTTTACAAGCCTAAAATACACGCTTTGTTGAAGCCCACTGACTCAAACAGTTTCACATACCAGCGGTGTATTGATAATCCAAAGAACAATACTTCCCTTCTTGCTCTAATGTGCCGTGAGGGTTATTCCAATATGCGATCAGAATCCCTTACAATAAAAAACCTTAGCAGGGTGTCAACATTACATTTTAAATGAGACATTGTCCTGGTCAAGGTTGTATGGATAAAGAGCCGATACTGGGTACACTGGACATTCTGGAAGGGACACCAGATTATCGTAGAACACATTATCGCAGGGTATTTTTTAGTGTATCCGGGAAAGCGGAGTGTGTAGGAAATCCACACAGTCACTTGAGAACAGACATAACTCCACAGAGATGTTAACGCCTTGGAGCTCTGAGACGGCAACACAGAGTGACGCCCACATTATGGCTATTTTTGTTAATGATGATCTTTATCTACAGTTTCAAGGAAGCTCTATCTCAGCCAAACAGGATTTAATTATGAAGACCAGAATTTGAGATGCAGGTGCGTTTTCACTTCACCGAAGAGTTGAGGCTTTCCAGAAACTCAAAACTGAAAGAACAAACTCAGGCAACACTGAAGAAAAAACAGTAAAATTAATAGTGAGCAAAACTAGAGGAAATAGCTCAACAGAGGTGGGTGGCGTCCTGAGTTTATGAACATTTGAAAAGCTAATAAATACATGAAATCTTAATGTAGCTTCTTGAAAAATGATAGGGGTCAGGACCAACCCCAAAGGAGTAAGTATGCCAAATTTGATCAGGATGGGAAAAGTTGTTCTTAGGATATTAACTGGAAATGGACAGGTGGAAGAGGAAAAAGAAGGGAGCAGAAACAAAGAACATATCTGCAGGTGTAAACAGACCAAAACTGGAGACATTCAGCTTTGGTTGGAATAGCAGGCTGGCCAAAGCAAACAGAGCTGTTGGGAGCTGTTTTTTAATTGGCACTCCGTGTGGTGACAGTGCTGTAATTGGCACTGAGAAATCAGGACGAGTTTCCCTGCCGTGTTGCAGAAACGCCATGATGTGGTGAGTTCTGGGAAACTGAGTCAAGAGTAACCCAGTAGCATGGTCGAGGTGCTGCGGACACCCACTGAGCTCTGGATATAGCTGGAGGCGTGTGCGATAGGTTAGAAGCAGGTACGATACTGAATCCACATGGCTGTCATATTGGTTTTCCCTATTAACTATCAAACTATCCCTAACACATGAAACTAGAGCACTATGACTTCTCTGACTTAAGGTTTATATGCTAATATATAGATTTAGGCACTGCCTAAGGGCAGAGCTCCCAAGAGATATCTCTAATGATAGGGGTCCTTGCTTCTTGTCAAGAACTTGCGGGTGCTGCCACAATACTACTACTACTACTAGGCACGAGCAGCGACATGTTTCCTTCTTCATTGGCTGTTCCAGCCCTGGTAGGGATGTGAATTCATTGTTTTGTCCTATTGGCTGGGCTGCGTGCAGCAGACACCAGTCTAAGCTAACACATTATTAAGATAAAATTGCGGAGTGCAAAGCATACGGCTGTACAAACAACAAGTGCAGAAATCACGGAAAGCAGACGTACGGGCCGGTACAGGCCGTACTGTGAACAGATTTCCTTTCAGACGCAATTCAGTAGTCTGGGAAGGCCACTTCAACCCGACCTGCTATCGCCGTGACCTCCGGGCAGAACTATTTGGCACAAAGCCCAAGCTTTAACATATAAATCCGGTTGCTGTTCCTATGGAATTCCTCCATAAAAAGTCACAGGATGACAACGGACGGGAGCAGCGCCTCGCCAAAAGGAACCTGTAAAAGCCTTGAGCCCTAAATTGAGTCAGTGCCCTTTGGAGAGAAATCAGGAGCAGCAAGCATTTCGTTATCTTTGCAAAAAGACAAAATGCGACACCACACAAAATCAGGTGTATGAGAGAGGAACTTCCCCTTCTCAGTCTCCATATATACCCATTTCACCTAGTTCATCGCGTGTGATCACCAAGTGGAAAAGGACGTAAAAAATAGATATCGTTTTGACAACTCATTTCACATCTTGCATCTTTTCACACTCTTCAGTGAAACTTCCTCTTATCGTGAAGTACACTGTGTGCATGTGAGGCTGAGTAGCAGAAAAACAGAGATCGTTCTCTCTGAGAACGACCACCATGGTGCCACTGTGAGAACTTGAGCAAGGCCCTTAACCCTCAACTGCTAAGTAGTATAAAAATGATAAATGTAAGTCACTCTGGATAAGGGCGTCTACTAGGCATATAAATCAGCCATCGATACTGTGCTCGAGCATCGGACATCGATGTACAAGCAATATCGAGCAAAATAACACAAACTTCTTAAAGAAAATGTGAAAACAAACCATCACCTTCAATGGCCGCTTCTCTCGCTCAACAGCTCGCGATTCGTGTTGAATTGGGTCACGTGGTATGAGGGATCATGTGGGAACGGAAGAATTGTTTTTTTTTCTTTATATTTAGTTAATGTGATGTGTTTATTTCTCCAAATTCGAACGCTGGAATGCCGTCGTCTAGAAAACTCATTCAGAAATAATTACAAGCTGCTCCCTTAATGAGGTCATGCCATCACGCCCCTCTTCGCGCAGACCTCGTTTAAACCAAAATGGCGCCGTAACAAGTACAAGGCGAATGCCGGTTCTGAGCAGAAAATAAGTGAAAAATTCCATAAAATCAGACAGAATCACACCAAATCTACGGGAATCATTATCGGAAATTATCGGTAGGTAAGATTTCATTATTGATACGAGCTGTCACAGGTTCAGTCCAGCGATTATTCAATAGATTTATCGCTTGTTACAAGCCTAGTGTCTACCAAATGTCATAAATGTACATGTTAAAATATTCCCACTACACGGCTTACAGAAGAAACAGTATCAACAGATGGCATGGAGAGGATTCTGTTCCAGACAGAAAAGCACTTATTAAGGAGAAGAAAACTGTAACTTTAAAATTTGCCACTACAGCCTTTATTCATGTATGCAGTGCGTTGCATCTGGTGGTCATGGGAGCCCTTGGAACCATTAAGAAGGACATGGAAAACTCCAACAATAAAATCCCTGGCAACATCAGCATACATGTCTCCATAAAATACCTCTCCGTTCTACAGCCCTCTCCATCAAGTTGAATCCCTCTTTGCCTCCCAAAGCCCGTGGTTTGGACTCGGATGCTGAGAGAGAAAATCACTAGCAATTAACTGGATGTTCCAAATTGCCCCTTGGTTTGAATGTGAATGGTTGTGTATATCGTCTGGGGAGATGTTCAGTGTGTAACCTGCCTTTCGCTCAGAGTCGGCTGAGATAGGCTGAGTGAATGAAGGAATGATGTCTTTATAAACAAACCTCTGAATTTGCTTTGCACTTGAAGGGTAAAATCTTCCAACCTGCCTCATCCATTTCGCCACGCCTCTTCTCACCCCCCCGACCCAACACACACACACACACACACACACACACACACACACACACACACACACACTGTCTGGAGAACAGGAGAAACAACACAATGCGGATTGGAAAAAAATTCTTTCTAATAATGAGAATTTTTCTCATTATCATTAGTTTACTCCTCGGGTATGTTATTATTATTATTATTATTATTATTATTATTATTATTATTATTATTATTTTTATCATCATCATCATTATTATTATTATTATTATTATTGTTGTTGTCATTATTATTAGTTATTATTATTATCATCATCATCATCATCATCATCATCATTATTATTATTATTATTATTATTATTATTATTGTTGTTGTCATTATTATTAGTTATTATTTTTATTATTATCATCATCATCATCATCATCATCATTATTATTATTATCGTTATTGTTATTTTTATTATTATTATTGTTATTATTATCATTATTATTATTATTATTATTATCATCATAAGTATTATTATTATTATTATTATTGTTATTATTATTATCATCATCATCATCATCATCATCATCATCATCATCATTATTATCATTATTATTATTATTATTGCTATTATCGCAGGGCAGAAACATGCTGACGGCGATGCAGCCTACTCTTGACGAAAATCCGCAATGGTTCTTTTACATTCGTCTCACCACAGACAGTGAGAGACATTTGATAACCCAGTTAGCTGCACTGGGGGGGACAGCAGTGAAAACCCGTTGATAGTGGGGCTTGAACCCCCGACCTTGGGATCAGTAATCCAGCACCCTACCACCGGGACAACACTGCCTCTATTATTATTATTATTGTTGTTGTTGTTGTTGTTGTTGTTGTTGTTGTTGTTGTTGTTGTTATTAATAATAATAAAATGAAGGCTGAAAATCAAACATTTCCCCAAAGAGTATTTAATAAAGAATCTATAATAGTAAATATAAGAGCTTAGTACTGTATAACCCGCTCCGAGTGAAGGATGGATTATTATTCAGGTTTCCGAATCCAGAGGTATTTTTGTGTTGTTTTGAAGTTGTGTGATTTCCGTTTAATGTGTTGTTGGAGTTGTTGGTGTTGTTGTTGTTGTTGGTGTTGTTGTTGTTGTTGTTGTTGGAGTTGTTGGTGTTATTGAAGTTGTTGGAGTGGTTGCTGTTGGAGCTGTTGGTGTAGTTGGTGTTGTTGGAGTTGGTGGTGTTGTTGGAGTTGTTGTTGTTGTTGTTGGTGTTTTAGTTGTTGGAGCTGTTGGAGTTGTTGTTGGAGCTGTTGTTGTTGGAGTTGTTGGAATTATTGGTGTTGTTGGAGTTGTTGGTGTTGTTGGAGTTGGTGTTGTTGGAGTTGTTGGAGTTACTGGTGTTGTTGTTGGAGTTGTTGGAATTATTGGTGTTGTTGGAGTTGTTGGAGTTGTTGTTGGTGGTGGTGTTGGAGTTGTTGGAGTTATTGGTGTTGTTGTTGGAGTTGTTTTGTTGTTGGAGTTATTGGTGTTGTTGATGGAGTTGTTGTTGGAGCTGTTGGTGTTGTTGGAGTTATTAGTGTTGTTGTTGGAGTTGTTTTGTTGTTGGAGCTGTTGGTGTTGTTGATGGAGTTGTTGTTGGTGGTGGTGTTGGAGTTGTTGGTGTTGTTGGAGTTGTTGTTGGAGCTGTTGGTGTTGTTGGAGTTATTGGTGTTGTTGTTGGAGTTGTTGTTGTTGGAGTTGTTTTGTTGGTTTAGACTTCATTCTGATTATATTTCGCATATTTTATATCTAATACAATTATTAAGTGGCAGCTTGGTGGTACTTGGGCTTGAACCACCATCCTTTGGCTCAGAGCCTTAGCCACTGACCCACCACTGCCACAAGAGATCGGAGATCATAGACATCGTGGCCCCAGTTTAAACCCAGTTTAATTGGCTGTTCCAAATTGCTCCTAGGTGTGAGTGTGAATGGTTGGGAGTGTGTTGGCCCGGTGATAGGCTGGTGAGCTGATCAGGGTGTACCCCTATGCCAGATTCGGCTGAGACAGACTCCAGCCTACCCCCAACCTTAGTCAGATTAAGCAATTAGGCAGATGAATGAATGAAAAAAATGAATGACGTAATGCAGGTTAAATCAAACACAATTCTACTCAACTTTAATTTTTAACCTGAATTTATTGTAAAGCTCTTCAGCTGAAACCTGAGGAAATAAACTGGCTATGATATCTAGATCGAGCGCTCTGGAAGTTAGTTCATAATATGTGTGTGTGTGTTTTCTTTATCAGGATCATGTTCTTCAGACCCACCTGGTTCCGGTAAGAAAGGCACTCACACCCAGTTTCAGTGTTTTAGGAATTCACCTCTTCATTTGAAACTCTATATCTTCATATCCTCCCTCCGTACCGAGAAGGGGTCCGGCTGTGCTAGGTCGCACACCCCGTGTGACTGTATTTACATTATGATCCTGTGACCTTGACCTGAATATAATGATTACTGAAGGTGTACGAATGAGCTTCTAATAACTGTGTGATGAAGCAGGTGTGATGTTCTGTGTTTCAGTGGCGTGCTGGAGTGCAGAGTGACTGAGTGAGTACAAACACACATTAACACATACAAACACATTAACATGCATATGCATAGAAACACATAGAATCATATTTATATATAAACACCTGTTAAAAAATGGTAGAAATGTATAGAAACACAAAGAAACACATGGAAACACATTAAAAACAATAGAAAATAAGAGAAATGAATATAAACATGTAGAAACATATAGACATGCAGTATTTGAGGTGACAGGGTGGAACTGTAGAATTTAATTACCCACATACTCGCCTTACACTATGTTCTATCATACACGGACGTGACCAAATAAGCAAAACAAGCTCTCTTGTTGCAAGAATCTATGAGATGTCTGGGGTATGACCTTTCAAGGTCATTCAAGGTCAAAGGCAACTGTGTCATTTCAAAGTCCTCAGATAGTTTTCTATTAGTTCTCCACAGCATGTCTATCAGCACTCGTTTTGAAGTGGTAAGCACCCTATCTCCACATACTTCTGACCTTGCTCTGACCTTCACCTTTGACCTTGACATTCCGAAATCAGTTAATCACCGGGACTCAGGTAAGGGAGTTTGGTGAAAATCAATGCATGTCAATGAAATCAATGCAAATGAGCCCATATAACATTCAAATATAATATTGGATTTCTGTTTTAGCCTTTCGGATAGATACTCTGTCATTGCATAATAGTACGCATTAAAACATAGTTTAGCAGCAGAGCAGCGTTGAGGTGTTTGTGTAAATCAGAAAAAAAAACAAATAGTTTTAAATATTTAAAAATAAATAGTATATACTTAAACATTGTCAATTAATGCACATCATACTTGTTTATAGTGTTAGAGGACATGTTGGGGGGATGAGGGTGAGAATGTGTTATGGATGCAGCAGTTTGTCCAGGGTTTGAGAAACAGCTGCTTAAATACATCGATAAAACAGATTCTTATGAGAAAGCAGAAAGGTTTTGTTTCGTAACTGGAGATAAAATCTTTTAAAAAGAAAATGTAAATAGTTTGCTGTGGGTTGAGGGGAAAATTCCCACTGTGTACGTACAAGTGTTGAACTTCCCCCATGCAAATGTTACACACATTCCTCTGTCTGTCTCTGTCTGGGCCCCTGACACTATATGTAAATGTTTAAATATATATATATACACGTGATATAAGTCTGTGACTGTTTGTCTTTCAGGGTAGAAGAAAATACGGACTTAATCTTTCCTGCAGGGTGAGCACGTGAACACACACACACACACACACACACACACACACACACACACACACACAAACACTTATTTGTGTTCTTCTATATTAGTGTGTTCCCTCACTCGTGAACAAGACCCCGAGATACTTAAAGTCCTCCACTTGGGGCAGGACCTCATTCCAGACCCGGGGGGTGCATTCCACCCTTTTCCGGCTGAGAACCATGGCCTTGTACTTGGAGGTACTGATTCTCATCCCGGCCACTTCGCACTCAGCTGCGAATCAATCCAATAAAAGATGGAGGCACGAAACATGGCCCATTCAGATTCCATGTCCCCTGCCTCCTTTGGGATGTGGTTGTAGTTCTGTCGGAGGTGGGAGTTAAAGGCTTTTCTGACAGGAGACTCCGCCAAACGTTCCCAGCAGACACTAACTACACGCTTGGGCCTGCCAGGTCTGGAGGGTGGCCTCCACCGCCATCGGAGCCAGCTCACCACCAGGTTGTGATTGGTTGACAGCTCCGCTCCTCTCTTCACCCGAGTGTCCAGAACATGCGGCCGCAAGTCTGATGACACGACTACAAAGTCGATCATTGAACTGCGGCCTATGGTGTCCGGGTGCCAAGTGCACTTATGGACACCCTTATGTTCAAACATGGTGTTCGTGATGGACAAACCGTGACGAGCACAGAAGTCCAACAACGAAACACCATTCGGGTTCAGATTGGAGAGACCGTACCTACCAATCACACCCTTCCAGGTCACACTGTCGTTGCCCACATGGGTGTTGAAGTCTCCCAGGATGACGAGGGAGTCTCCAGGGGGAGTGCCCTCTAACACACCCCCTAAAGACTCCAAAAAGGGTGGGTACTCTGAACTGTCATTAGGTGCAGAAGCACAAACAACAATCAGGACCCGTCATCCCACCTGAAGGCGGAGGGAAGCTACGCTTTCGTCAACCGGGGAGAACCCTAACATGTGACTACTGAGGCGGGGGGCAACAAGGATGCCCACACCGGCTCGCCACCTCTCCCCATGAGAAACTCCAGAATGGAATAAGGTCCAGCCCCTCTCATGACGGGTGGTTCCAGAGCCTGAACTGTGTGTCGAGGTGAGTCCGACAATATCTAGTCGGTATCTCTCAACCTCGCGCACCAGCTGAGGCTCCTTCCCCGCCAGAGAGGTGACATTTCATGTCCCAAGAGCCAGAGTCAGTAGCTGAGGATCGGTCCGACAGAACCCATGCCTTTGGTTGCCACCCAACTCACAATGCACCTGACCCCTATAGCCCCTCCCACAGGTGGTGGGTCCATAGGAGGGCAGACCCATGTCTCCTTTTCGGGCTAAGCCTGGCCGGGCTCCATGGGCAGAAGCCCGACCACCAGGCTCTCACCTTGAAGCCCCTCCCTCAGGCCTGGCTCCAGGGGGGGACCCTGGTAACCCACGTCCGGGTAAGGGAAACTTGTTCCTTGTTTTGTCGCTATTCATAGGGGTCTTCTGAAACGCGCTTAGTCTGGACCTTCACCTAGGACCTGTTTGCCTTGGGTGACCCTACCAGGGGCATAATGCCCCCGACAACA
>JBCNYH010213181.1:2789-17527 GCA_039654325.1 Tandanus tandanus | reverse complement strand
GCCCTGCGATGGCCTGGCAAGCTGTCCAGGGTGTACCCCGCCCTCGCCCAGAGTCGGCTGAGATGGGCGCCAGCCTCAACGCGACCCTAATTAGGATGAAGCGGTTCAGAAAATTAATGAATGAATAATAATAATAATAATAATAACACATAGGATAGACACTAACTAGGTAACATTTTAGTTACTTACCCTAATTTTCTCTCTCACCAGGCTTTAATCTCTTCAGTCATTTCAAATTAAATTCAGTATTCAGCCTTTCATAAAAATCCTCTTACAATAAATGGGCACCATATCTACATTTCGTCGTTTATTTTTCCTCTAATTAGCATCCCTCTGAAATCTTCCACAAACTTTTTAAACTTTATGACCAGAGCGTAAAATGCTCTATTCATTGAAAAGCATAACGCTGCCATCAACAGTTCAGAGGTGAATTATATACTCTATAATAGATCTTGAACAATGAGGATATAAGAGAGAAATATAGCTTAAAATAAATATACAAGTTCATCAACACCTATGCACGGATGAAGCTTCCTTCCTTCCTTGGCAAAATTTAAAAAGCGGATTATTTCCCAAGTAAGCAGTTAACAAAGAAACTAAAGTGAAAATTACAGTTAATGAGCATACTCTAATGTAGATATAAGGAAACATAGTTGATTTCTGTTCCACTTTAAGACTAAAGATTTACATAACTTTATTTTAATACTATGATGGTTTTGTTTTATAGTACAGTATCATAACACGTATGTAAACTGTGTACATGTGCATGTATGAGCATACATACATCTATGCAGGTATGGGTGCATGTATACATATTTAAAAAGTATACTTATTTATTATTATATATAGCTTATATTTCATACATTGTATTTTATACTTGTTATTTAAAAGGTGGCGTGATGTCTATTACTATGACTCTTTGCGCAATGTCCGATGGTCTTTCACAGTAGGGTTATAGTGTTCTTGTTAACATACTAAGGTCAGCTCCTTTGCAAGTATGTGCCTGGGCTACTTTAGAAGATAGCGTCCTGCCCAAGGTACACCAACACTTCTTCACTCTGGGATTGTGTTTTGAATGAAGGACAATTAGTCTTAGAAGTTCCAAAGTCTCCCACAAGACAGTGGGGTTTGTATAAAGTTAACTCACTTAGCCATGGGTTCTCCCCAAACCTCCCACAAGGCAGTGGGAACATACACAGGTTGTACCATTTACTGTCATACGGTAGCAGCTAGACTGACCCAACCTGTCTATATCAACTCAATAAAATATAGCTGTAGATCATATTTCCATCTGCAGACTCCAACATTTAACTGTGTCTTAGGGGGTGATCACACTTGAGGTGGGAAAGAAGAGTGACTAACACAAATTTGTATTTTTTTGCCGAATTTTGAAATTCATGTCAAGATGTTTTGCGATTTAAATACGTATATGTCGCACAAGTAATTTGCCATTGGTTTGCGGATGTTTGGTGAAAAAAAAAACTGTCGCAAATCTGTTCTCAAACCATTCACTTTTTATTCACGTATCATTAGCACAAATAAAATATGAAAGATGACCAAATACAGGGAATATTCCGGATGCCAGCATGTCTCAATCTTTCCGTGTGGAAGACTCCAACATGTCACTTTTCCTTGCAAATGAACGAATAATTAGTGAGCAAAACAACAACTTTGTAGCCTTCTCACATGTGCTGCATTTTTTTGCGATGGGGTCACGAAACCAGGCAACAAGAATGCAATGCTGCGAAATTTAAGATAAATTTGAGAACATTTTGAGAATGAAAAGCGACAGCTGCGAATTGTCATTCACATCAGTCGCTTTTCTATCGCACCTCTAATGTGATCACCCCCTTACTGAAATTGACGATCTGCTATCACTGTTAACATTCATGTAAACATTTTTCCAACAAAAAAAAATCTAAATTTGCATAGCCAATTTTAAAACACAATGTTTTACCCTTATCATGAATGGTTAGCTTATAAACAGTTACACTATATCCAGTCTTACACATGTAAGTTAGCACACACATGGTAACATCAGCTGCATTTACATTACAAAATGACTTCTCAAGCATGTTCAGCATATGAATAAATTGTTTCCAGTTTCAATTTCAATCTGATTTGTAGGTGTAGTATGTTTTTCATGATTTGTACAAGTATGACCTTTAAATGTGACCTATTGATTGTTCACTTGAGGTAATTATGTGATGTTTTAGGCACCTGATATGGATGATTGCTAGATCATCTATAGTATGATATGGATGATGGTCAGGTAAAAATGCTGTCCTTATTGTTTTGGGGACAATAGTCAGCAGTGGGAGGGCTGTTAGCCTTTTACACTGAATATCCAAAAGGAGTTGAACACAGGTCAGCCCAGGTAAATCATCTCTAAACACACAACAATATCGTCAAACTATGGATCATTCTTGAGACCAGTGAGAGAGTGTGATGATGGTTTTGTTTAAGTTAGTTTAACAGAAATGCACGAGTTATCAGAATGTTAGAAATGTGTTACCCTTCCCTTTTGTGTGAACTGGGCTCCCACACTGTTTTGAGATGTCAGGTCATGTGTTGATATGGTGTGCTCTCTGCAATGTGTCTTTGGTATGTTCCATAGAAAGTGCCATCTTCGTGAGTTTTGTGTTGAGCTGGGCATCTTGGCAGCAAGCTGGCCTGAACCACCTGAGTCTCTCTGGAGAGTCGTCATGACCCCACCCCCCACATATCTTACTTTCACCACACTGCTCTTAGGCTTAACGCAAAGTTCCACTTTTCCTTTTCCAAAGTGTGATGAACACTTCCCTGTGAAAAAGACTGATGTGACCACATTGCTGCCCCTCACTGTGACCCGAAGTTCCTCTCCCCGTTTCTCTTCATTCTTCTCTATTCAATACTTTTTTCTGTTTCTTTTGTTTTCCTTCTTGGTGTTTTCCGTTGCTGTGTTCTTTATGCATATTACTGAGCTGGTACTTGGGCCTCTGACCAATAGCGAGCAGTTCAGCCTTGAGCAATGTGCTAGAGGGCCGCAATTTATGACTTCTCAGATAATAGTTTGTGTGCTGTTACAAATAAAGTAATATAACTTCTTCCAGGTACACTTATATGGAAATTATCAAACATATCTGTGTTCAGGAGAACATGAGCTTCAATGAGCTTCAAAAACTGTTATATTTGGCTGGATAGATAGCAGTCTTCTAGCTGATTCAGTGTGGTAGATGAGAGAGATTAATTTATCACATTAATATATTCCTTTACCACATATTAATTACATACATTCACAGTTTCAGGATAAACCATACTTGGTCATACCAATATGCATTCAAAAAAAAATTACACCAGGTTTCCTTAACAGTCCTTTATTTAACACTGTGATACTTGAGTTATATTAACGTTTAATTACAGATTGGTTAATATGAAATTGGTCATGGTTTAATAAGTTTCTATTACATTCAGTCATTGAGAAAAAGGGGTTTAATAACTAATTAACTTTGTCAGCTGGAGATGCATTCCTTTAGCCGTCCAATGTTAATTCTTATGAGCTTAAACTGGTAATGGGGGTTTGTTTAAAAAGATCTCTTCCTCCAGTGTTTTATGATGCTTTAAGGCTCAAAAGGTTTTAAAAATGACCGTATCTGCACATATCTTTTTGTCAAAACAATAAAATAAACAAATGTACTGCAACAAAACAAGCAGATGCTAAACACCAAAGACTTCACTCAGCATGGCCTCGAGTAGTTGCTGCTAGCCAGTCAAAAAAAGGTAACAAGATGAAATGATTTATGATGAGTGTCTTTATAATAATAAAGAACACACAACAAAAAGAGTTTTACATTTACACAATGTACACTTACCGGTTATAAACTGATCCCTGTAAATGTGGATCTCAAGCTTGTTTAGTGCCAGATCTCAATAAAACTTGCTGTTTTTTCCTTCACCATGCGAATAGAACAGCTTATATCAGCACATTTAGTTGGCATTTTGTCTCCCCTCGCATACAATGCCTCAGCATGGCCACAAGGATAGTAGTAGCTTTGTTTTTGTTTCCGAGTTGTGACGTGTATTGAAATCCATCAACACATGAGTAGTAAACTCAGTATAGCAAAGACAGCATAAAAAAATCTTTTGTATGTGTTCTTATTTTTATATTCACGGTATTCAGAGTATTAAAACAGGTAACATTTAAATTTTTTATTGCTCACAATTTAGAAAACCCACAAACAATAGCAAGTAAACAAGGCATTTAACTTTCATGCATGCTAAATCATCTTTACACTAGACTGATTTCTATTTCTCGGTTTTAAGAAGCAAAATGTTGAAGACTGACTGTAGTATAAATAAGAGCACAGAAATAGATTAAAGAGGAGGAACTGATGTGAAAATAAAACAAGTAACTGTTACTTTTAGGAGAAAATAACAAGAAAAGCACAGAAGTTTTAATAATCATTAACATAGGTCAGGGATGGCCAAACTTATCCACAAAAGCCATACCTTCTGCCTGTTTCAATCACTGTTTAAAAAAATAATAAAAAGACTAGATTGCACATTACTGTTTCAATTATGATGCTGGTTGGCAGCCATCTTGGTGAGACCACTTTACTGTTGAAAGTAACTCTCAAATAGCATGAAAAGATCCAAGACATACATTTCATTTTAAAACCTTTTTTTGTGAAAAATTTCAGCTATGAAGAGCTTTTGATTGTTATTATATTAATTACAAATATTAGTGAAATTATTGGTAAAGTTTTGAATTCAAGGTATTCTGACCATCAGAAGTGTTTTTGAGCAATGTTGGCTCCATTCTTAGATCTTAAAAGCAAGGTGGTCTCACCAAGATGGCTGCCAGCCAGCTTCAAATTAAACACTAATGCGCAATCTTGTCTTTTTTTTTTCCAGATTAGTGATTGAAACAGGTGGAGGATGTGACTACTGTTGGTTAAAGTGAAAACCTGCACCCACACTGGCCAATTGCTGATAAGGTTGGACATCCCTGCCACAGACGATTAAAAATCATTTTAACAATGCAATCATGTTCGGAAAAATTTGCATCTGGATTTTATCTCCAAATACACCCAGTACAAAATTTGAACTGAAGTAATCACATCGGGAACTTTGGAAATGATGCACCTAATTTATTCACAGAGCTACTGACATTTTCCGAAAGGTAGGAAACCCCTTCTCAGGAGAGAAATAGGATGGATAGGTTACACACAGAAAATACCATCTTTAAAATATTTGATTATTGATATATGAGTGTATCCAAACAAAAAACCCATAAAATTAAAATGAGAATTTTGTAAATTCCCTTATCTCTCTCTCACTTACTGAACTGCTTAATCCTATTAGGGTCGTGGGGAGGCAGGTGCCTCTCTCATCCGGCACTGACCAAACATTACATATTACAAAAATCAAAACATACAGCCTTTCAACCTGTGTGAATGAGCTGGTGTTTTTTGAGAGAACCCTGTTGTGTAAAACCCTTCTCACAGCGTGAACACTGATACGGCTTCACTACTGTGTGAGTGCGCTCATGTCGTCTGACATTACTATTCGTTGTAAAACCCTTCTCACAGTGTGAACACTGATACGGCTTCACTCCTGTGTGAATGCGTTCATGTCGTGTGAGATCACTATTCGTAGTAAAAATCTTCTCACAGTGTGAACACTGATACGGCTTCAATCTTGTGTGAGTGCGCTCATGTCGTCTAAAATGACTATTCGTAGTAAAACCCTTCTCACAGTGTGAACACTGATACGGCTTCACTCCTGTGTGAATGCGTTCATGTCTTGTGAGATCACTATTTGTAGCAAAACTGTTCTCACAGTGTGAACACTGATACGGCTTCACTCCTGTGTGAGTGCGCTCATGTCGTCTGAAATGACTATTCGTAATAAAACTCTTCTCACAGTGTGAACACTGATACGGCTTCTCTCCTGTGTGAGTGCGCTGGTGTGTTTGGAGATTGGTCTTGTACATAAAACTCTTCCCACACTGTGTACAGGAATATGGTTTCTCTCCTGTGTGAATACGCTCATGCTTTTTTAATATCTTCTGGTAAGAAAAATTCTTCCCACACTGTGTACAGTAATATGGTTTCTCTCCTGTGTGAATGCGCTGATGCTCTATAGAAGTGTGCCGGTGTGCAAAACTCTTCCCACACTGTGTACAGGAATATGGTTTCTCTCCTGTATGAATCTGCTGGTGCTGTTTTAAATTCTTCTGGTAAGCAAAACTCTTCCCACACTGTGTACAGTAATATGGTTTCTCTCCTGTGTGAACTCGCTGATGCTCTTTAAAAGTGTGCCGGTCTGCAAAACTCTTCCCACACTGTGTACAAGAATATGCTTTCTTTCCTGTATGAATCTGCTGGTGCCGTTTTAAATTCTTCTGATAAGTAAAACTCTTCCCACACTGTGCACAGCTGTATGGTTTCTCTCCGGTGTGAATGCGCTGATGCTCTATAAAAGTGTGCCGGTGAGCAAAACTCTTCCCACACTGTGTACAGGAGTAGGGTTTCACTCCTGTGTGAACTCGCTGGTGCAGTTTTAAATTCTTCTGATAAGTAAAACTCTTCCCACACTGTGTACAGTAATATGGTTTCTCTCCTGTGTGAATGCGCTGATGTTCTTTAAAAGTGTGCCGGTGTGCAAAACTCTTCCTACACTGTGAACAGGAATATGGTTTCTTTCCTGTATGAATCTGCTGGTGCTGTTTTAAATTCTTCTGATAAGCAAAACTCTTCCCACACTGTGCACAGCTGTATGGTTTCTCTCCGGTGTGAATGCACTGATGCATT
Source organism: Tandanus tandanus (assembly GCA_039654325.1). Classification (NCBI taxonomy): domain Eukaryota; kingdom Metazoa; phylum Chordata; class Actinopteri; order Siluriformes; family Plotosidae; genus Tandanus; species Tandanus tandanus. The sequence goes on along the minus strand of JBCNYH010213181.1, from coordinate 10,733 downwards.
TTTAAAGTGTCCTGGTAAGTAAAACTCTTCCCACACTTTGCACAGCTGTATGGTTTTCCTCCTGTGTGAATCCACTGATGACGTTTTAAACCATGTGGACTAGTAAAACTCTTCCCACACTGTGAGCAGTGATACGGTTTCTCTCCAGGGGGGGTTAGTTTGTGTCCTGTGAGAGTTTTCTGGTGACCCATACTCCCGCTCGGTATGCAGTGAAATTAATTCCTCTACGATGTTTTGTTAGCTTGAAGAAATTTGGGTGATACTTTAACCTGTAGTAGCGGACAAAAAGCAACAATTTTTAAATATTTTGCCTCACAATAATGCATTTTTCATACCTGGAAACAAAGTGTCGTAACATCTTAATTAAAAATTTTCTTCACTGACCTCAAATTTTCAATGTAAAGGTGATTACAATCAAATTTCTAATATCAAAACCCAAATTTATATATAGAGCCATCATACACTGTTTTCTGAATAAACCAATAGATGTTTTAATTAAAACACATACCATCTGCTATCTTCATGGATCACAAAAACAGAAATCCAAAATAAAATATATAGGAAATAAATAAGGTTAAGAAAATGATGGTAAGTAATATCTTATATTGTTTGGCAGGTGGAATTCCTGATAGCTTCCTTTAGCAATTCGATCTGACAATACCACCCAAAAACAATATTCAATATGTTTATAACACAGAATCAGTATAATATAATTAGCATGCATGGAGATACAGCTTATAAATACAGCAAATGTAAATTCATTACTTCTTTATTTAATTAAAAAAAGGAAACAAAAACTTACCAAGCTGACGTGATGTGAGGTCTTTTATTAAATCCCAGTCTGTTCACTGCAGTCTTCTCTCCATGTAACTCAACTCTAACTACAGAATGTCTTCTTTAAATACACCTGAGGACAAAGACACAGGATAGTGCAACAACAGACCATTAGCCAACTATACTCACCCCGATATCTGAGATTGGGTGTTGGTAGGTCTACATGTAGAACCACTGTTACAAACAACATGCAAATCTGTCTGTGACTGGATAGATTCTCCATAATCAGGGTATTGTGTGCCAAAAAAATAGGCATATAAAGGTAGGTATATCACAAAAAATTTCTATTTCCTCATGAATGCATCAAATCAAATGGGCTGTGAAGAGGACAACGAAAAGAACACAGAACTTTTGAATTTTTTGTCCTAGCATGAATACTTTAATTTATGATGAAAAATATATTGCTTGCCGGAGGCCCTTTTGTAATTGTACTAATGAACTTTAACATTAAGACAATGTGTGACCTTATTAGAGCTTTTTTACATTTAAGATTGACTTTAACTTAAATGTTTAACAGAATTTAAACGTTTAAATAAAAAATAAAAAATTTATTAATAAAAATTACTATGATCTCACGAATGACCTTTGTTTGCGTAGTATTTATGAATGAGTTTTTGAACCACGCAATTTCCAAAGTGACGGTCACAGATACAACGTCACGAAACGATCACCGATTGGTTGCAGCACCCCTAGCGGTTTGTGATGTACCTAATAAAGGTATAATATGAACACAATTTTCTCATTGTTACTGGAATATAACTTGCCTGCTAGCCATCAAGCAGTTAACATCTCCAAAAAAACCTTAGTTGTTCTTCTCAAAAAGTTCACTTCGGAAACCTGTGAAACTGCAGAATATAACTACTAACATAGCAGTGAAATAGGCAATGGCACAAGGCTGACTCAAGCACATGGCAACAAACACAAAAATGTAGCGTGAAGCTAAGCACCTGGCTATTAGCATCACAATTATTAGTATTGTGATGCATTACCTTGACAATACAAAGCTATCCAAGTACATCAGCATACACAAAACTCAATTCATGCAAAACTCTGCTCTGACAGTCATTGCTAAAATCAGCAGAAGAACAATTAAACAGTGCCTTCACCAAGGAGCTGCTACTGCACGCAGTGCTGTTTACAAAAGTAAATGTACTTCCTGTGGCCTGGTTTAAATAAATTAGCTCACACATGAAGTGATACAAAATGAACAGGAAGGTGAACTTAAAATTCAAAATACAAATAAGTTTGATTAAGGTAATTATTTCAACTAAACACTTTGCAATATTTCTAGGGGGCAGAACAATTCTCTTTCCATCTGGTGATGATAAGATGGAGAAGGTGGAAGTGACCAGTGACTGAGATGTAGCATTAAGAACCATTTTGATGTTAATAAAGGTTATGTGTAATGAAAAGCTAAGCGCTAAGGAGTGGGCGGAGCAATACTATAACTGTATCATCTACATAACGATCAATTTTAGGGTTCTTCACAGCTGAGGCAGTGGTAATATAAATTGTGAAAAGGACCGGACCAAGGATGGACACTTGAGGGACCTCTTTCATAACCTCTAAGACACAGGTGTCAAACTCAAGGCCCGCGGACCAAATCCGGCCCACCAACTCATTTTATGTGGCCCATAACAGCTTTCAAAGAATACGATTATTGTACATTCTTTGCATCAACCATTACCATGAAACCTATTCATCATCCTTCCACTAGATGCCGGAAACCTATTTCAAGTAAACAGCTAGTCATTCATGACTCAAGAAAGATTGTATGCTAACTTGTCGCAGTTTAGCATTGTTAGAAAATGCAAGTGAATAAAGGAAAAGAGGAAAAAATGTCTAAACGAATCATATTCCTATACAGATTTCATGGTTGCCCTCGATCACCTTTAAATTTAATGATGTGTCCCACTGTGAAAATGAGTTTGACACCCCTGCTCTAAGAATTCTGAAATATGACCATCAGTGACAACATTTTGGGTTCTCTTATACTGATAGTTATTAAACCAGCTGAATAAATAATAGTTAATGAGTCACTTATCTCCTAAAAATACTCTGGATTACTGATCCGAAGGTTGGAATTTCAAGCCTCAGTACCACAAAGCTGTCCCTTTTGGGTACTTGAGCAAGGCCCTTAGCCCACAATTGCTCAGTTGTATAAAAAAGGTGAATGTAAGTCACTCTGGATAAGGGTGCCTGTCAAATGCCGTAAATGTAAACGTAATTAAAGTAACAGGTGAATGGCAACGGAACTGTTGCTATTATATCTTTCACATGGCTCTTGTACATTGCATTGAGTAAATATAGCTAGGGAAAAAAATGTGCGTCTTGATTTTAGGTATATTCTTTATTAAATAATGATTCTGAATACCAACCTATAAAATCCCAAACTTAGATAAAGGGGTGAGAATAAGGCTTGTTGCTGTACCCAGTTTTTTGCTACTGTGTACGGGTTAAATGTTAAATGCAGGCTGTTTATACACTGTAAATGATTTGATTCAAAGAAATAACATAAAACTATAATAAAAAAATATTCAGCTGTTTTCTTTATTACATTTTGTAATTCCTTCTTGAAAAAAGCCCTTTGCTTTTTGAATGAGTTTGTGTGTTGGTGGGGTCATTAACCTGGGCTAATTGGCCATAGCACGAAGGCCAAAAAAGTGCCTAGAAATTGAATTCCGTTTGTCACCTCTTGGGAATACACAAAAACAACTGGTTCCTGTAGATTATGATGTGCTAAGAACGATGGTAAAATCTCCAGTGCGTAGAAATGATAAGAAAGGGCTTAAAACGTACCAGGGTTATTCCTGGGGCCGTGATCCGCGATATTTACTCATCAAAATTGAGAAAATCGCATTGGCTCGCTGTCAAATGCGATAATTTATCGCACCATGCTTTTAGAAGCTTAAAATTAGTAAAATATTCATGTTGTATCATTGTAATTGTTTTCGTATGGCCGCCATCTTGGTTTGTGGTCAATACGCATGTGCTGAGAGACGTCATTAGACCGGTTGTTGTTGGTGTTCCGGGGCGCTCACGAGGGATGCAGCACAACAGAATGAGCAGTTAGTTGTTCAGGCAACGTTTCCGCCTATTTTATTTATATTACCACAGTAGGTTATGAATTATATTACCAGTTATAATCACAGCATATTTAATGTGGAGCTGTGTACGGTTAGTGAATGTATTTTGTTGTGTTTAGCTCATGTGAACAGGCGCTCCGAGGAGTTTTCCGATGCCAACAGCTGGGGTGCCGATTAACCGTCTATGGAGATGCATCCCTTGGTTAAGCAGAGCAGGTATTTAGCGCTATTTGTATTAGACTATAGCTATGTGCTTATATATTCACAAGTGCATAGTTTTAGGTGAAAGAGTGAAAGTATTAAGCTGTAAATTCATGTCTTTGTTGACATATTTGTTTAGGAAGAAGCGAAAAAAAAATACGTTGTATTTATTTTTAATAGTGTTCGCGGTGTTTAAAAGACTTCAGATGAATAAACACACAAACACCAGTTAGAGACTCTCCACTGTGGTTCTTCTTAAGACTAAGGGCTGCTACACTGAGCAAAGCCCAGCATATTAATAAAGTAGGTGTTTTGCACAATGACTTGTGGGAGATGATGATGCTGGAGGAAACTTGTAAACCCGAATGATTACGAACAGTGTACACACAGAACCATGTGGTCGATTTATTAGGTGTTTCCCCTAACCCTACCGACCAACCCGGCAAAACTATGTGATGAATGGATTAAGCCAGTTAAACAAACACGGTTCGGACTGGAAAGCGCCCGGCATTCATTCCGTCATTTGTAGAGACCATTTTACTGAAGATTGTTTTGAGCCAATTCCAGGGCCTCAGTGTGAAACGGCTGCAGGTTTGACAGCGGTCATGCAACCAGCACTGCTACAGGTGTCAACAGTAACACCGCGACGTTCAGAAGCTGCCAACACGCTTGAACAGAAAATCTAAAATTGCTCCATAATTTGCTAAGGTTGCTTTAAAATGATGACGACTCAGTGTGTTGTTACACTCAATCTCAATGAATGAGGTTGCCTGTAGCATAAAGGGACTTCCAAATTGTGTCCATAGTTCACTATTTCATATTTTATACTTTTGTTTAAAGTGGCTAACAGTGGTGCCAAATTCTACATGTCTTGGAATAAAACACATTATCAGACAATTTGTGATTTTTTAAATGCATTTTTTACCCCGAAAATGCATGCGCATTTACAGACCAGTTGCAATTTGTACGGACCAGTAGCAATTTCCATGACTTTGGCGCACTGTTTACATATTTCATAGAACAATTAAAAAAATGCTACATGTTCATTGTCAGTAAAGATCATTTGTGTTACGGTAAGAAAACATTTAGAAAATATTTGGCTTATCATCTTTTAATTAAATTTCTAAGCTGCTCAATCCTAATTTGGGTCACGGGAAGGCTGGCAGACACTAGTACACAAAATATTTACACATACTGTCCTACATCACAAAAAAATACTCAGGGAAATCTGATCAGGTAATGGTAAATACCTGGGTACTCCACACTTGGCCATTTCAAAGGGTTGTTAGTCCACTAAGTACTATGTACTATTCACGCAAGCAATAATTAGATTAAATATGGTGCATTATTATTATTAATACTATTTTAACAGATAAAGCACTCAGAAAGTACCACTACAACAACCACTCACCATAATGTTACGTGAAAAAGTCTTAGGCATACACCAGAGGGTGATTGAGACCCCAATGGCACATAACTAAACATACGAAACAGTGAAAACAAATAAAATGTATGTATACTATATATATATACACATACATACACACACATGCATTGGCATGAAATTGATTTATTAGAATGAAAAGAAAAATGATGCATTTTTCTGTTCGATTTATAAGAAATCCCACTGAATCGCTGGACGGCGAGATTTATTTTTCCCATTGGTTTTCAAAAAATTCCATTGAGTCTCAGATGAGCGTGGATTTTTTTCCCCATTGCAATTTTGACCCAGGAATAACCCTGATGTACTAATTATCACTATGTGTAATTCCAACCCCCAGTAGGTAAATATACATTATTTTTGACTACATTTGTTTGATGCAATTGACTTTGGCAACATACAGGTACTTACTGACAGTATGCTCAAGGTAACATGTGACTAGGTCTGGTGAAATGAGTCGGAAGTCCTACCCCTAAACTTGGCAAAAAAAAAAAACCCATGAAATATCCATAAGCAGGGGTGGAATTAAGCAAAACTAAGCTACTCGCCAACAGGACTGGTGAAATTATGAAACTACTAGTCCTCCTTCGTATTTACTGGTCAGAAACATTATTTCTTCTTTGCCTAATGGATTTGTCCGGTCGCTTGCTAGCTAATTTTACTCACCCTACAGATTTGACTCGCCATGGGCCAGCGGACTAGTGTTAAATTAAACCCATGCATAAGGTCAGCGAAATTGATAGATTTTTAGTTTCGCGTCACCGCCTGTTTGTGATTTTGGCCCCGCATGAAAAAAGTCTGTCACTCATAACTGACAAAAAAACCCGCTGGTCCTGCTGAAGTTTTTTGTTGTTTAATCAGCGCACCAAACCGAACAATTTTGATTTGACCGCCCTTCCGCATGTAAATATTTTAAATCTGTAATTGTACCTGGTTTGCGTAACCCTGTTCTTATTTATGTTTTCATCAGATTCTATTTTCATTTCATGAAGATAAATTTAATAGTTTGACAAATCTCTTTCTAAGTGTCTGTCTCAAGTGATGCCTGTCTGAAGTACCGTTACCTCATGTTGTACTTTCTGTTCCTGTGAGCTAGTATAGATAATTAACGTTTGGTAAATTGAATTTGAATTGAAATTCTGACATCTCATTTGATTCCTTTTCTCTTGAAATTATGGGAAATGATGTAATCAAATGACCTGCCAAGTTTAATGTCAATAGATCGAAGATAACCCATTGGTTGTTAAGGACATCTGAAGGATACTTTGTCAAAAATGTAAATGCAATTTTCTCTGTTTTTCTTCGGGATGAAGATGGAATACAACAAACTTCAAATAACATTCATAACGTTGTCAGTTTTCAAGATATTTCAACAAACTTGGTATCATTGTCACTAACTCATGTTTCAATTTTTGGTCATTCAGACTCATTTTGCCCGATCGGGTCACACGTTCTCAAACTGTAATGAATTACAGAAGTGTTTTTTTTAATAAACCGAGTCCTTTAAACAATGTCATTACCATTTCTTTGTCATCAGGTGTATTCAAAGGAATTCTGTAGTTAGAGTTGAGTTACATGTAGAGAAGACTACAGTTAACAGACTGGGTTTTTATAAAAGACTTTATAATAAAAATTATTCCATCCTTTTTATTAAATAAATATACACATTTTGAATGTTATTAAATAAAATAATACATTTAGATTTGGAATTGATAAGTTGTATTTCCATGCTTGCTAATAAAATGCATTATAATTCATTAAAATTGTGCACACAGATTTCTTTAGATTTCTTCTAAGTGATTTTATTATGTACTATATATGATATGAAGGTTTTTTACAATTTTATATTAGAGAATATTATTCAGATATTTCAATATTATTCAGTCGAGGCTTTTTTTGTTTTTGTTTCTTCTCATATTGGTAAACCTCTTTCAAGATGCTCAGCGCCAAACACTTTTGGAATTAGGGTTTGTAATGACACTCACTGACTGGTGAAAGAATGACCAAACTTTCCTTCTGTCTCTGACTGGAACTGAACCAGGAAACTTACAATTGCACTTTACACTTACAATAGATAACCCCGGGTTTATACTGGCAACCGATGTCCACGATTTGAGAGAACTCTGACAAGCGTGGGGGTTGTGGGATCGAATCGTGATGATCCTGAGGGTACCTGGTGGATTTGTGATGATCTTGAGGGTACTTGGTGGATTTGTGATAATATTGAGGGAACTTGGTGGATTTGTGATAATATTGAGGGAACTTGGAGTATTTCTGATAATATTGAGGGAACTTGGAGTATTTCTGATAATATTGAGGGAACTTGGAGTATTTCTGATAATATTGAGGGAACTTGGAGGATTTGTGATAATATTGAGGGAA
>JBCNYH010212844.1:0-17694 GCA_039654325.1 Tandanus tandanus | reverse complement strand
CCGACCCCCCCCCCCCCCCCCCCCCCCCCTCCTCTCCTCCCTCCTCCCCTCCCCCTGAGCATTTCACTTGAGAGCACAAGGGGAAAAAAAAAGCAATAAAGCAAGGTGTTGCTGAAAGACCATAGTGGTTTATTTTGTTTAACACTATGACTGCCCACTTCAGAGCAAACTGTCTTCATCTGTGTGTAGGAGGATTTTTGTAGCTTTCAGCTTGTTTCCCTTCCCATAACAAACAAGAGCATTCCGAGGAGCAGCAAGTACTTTGCAGGTGCTTGTAAGCTCTTTATCCCTTAAAATATTTCCTGTATAGTTTTTCAAAAAAAAAAAAAATGCTGAATGTTTCTCTGGAAGCTGCTAAACATCACAGTAACAGTGCAGCTAGCTAATGGTTAACTTGATTGAATATGCACCGGTCCAATTCATTGCCCTCACGTTATGAATTGCCAATTCCTTACATAATTAATTGCCTGCACGTTGACCAATCAGACTGCTCATACTTCCTATCACTGATGTAAGCTCGGGTAGCCATTTGCTTAAACTGACAGCTCGGGGATACCGGTTTAGGGTGGTTGTTGGTAGGTACAGTGCTGAAGAGGTGGTTCACATCATACTGAAACAGTTGACTGGCACATTGCCCAACCCTGTCACACCTTCCTATCCACTTAGTGACAGTGCAAATATTTTTCTGCTCAGAGTTTAATGTTAGCTTGTAACGGCCAGATCAGGGTGGGAACCCACCGCTGGCTGAACCACCAAGTGCAAGATAGGGGACAAGCCACTAAGTCACAGAAGATGGCCCAAATGCAGAGAGTGAAGGTTAAAAAAAAAATCAATGATTTATTGGCAGAGGGTGTACACAAAAATGCTCAGATGAAAAGCAAAGAAAAAAAACCCCCAGAAAAATCCCAAGAAGGTTCAAAAACTCTCAGAGGAGAAGCAGTCAAAAAATAATCCATCAAAAACCCAGAGACAAGCCAAAAAAACTCTTGGTTCAGAACGAAACTGTGGGTTCTGTGGGCTCCAGGGTGAGCAGTGAGGTGAGAAGAATGACCCCACTGAAGGACCTGTGATCGGGCAGCTAGATGAACAAACAACTTTCCGGCTGGTCCTGTTCCGGGGTCTGGATCCCACTGTTGAGCTTGCCTGACAACTGTCTCAATTCCCCATCAAATAGGAGCCACAATCTGGGAACAATGGGTCTCTTCTCCAACCTCAGATCTGTAGAACAGTACAACCTCGACAGAGCATCTGGCTTAGCATTCTTTGACCCAGGAGGGTATGTCAAAGTAAAATTAAATTGACAAAAGAGCATAGCCCACCTTGCCTTACGAGGGTTGAGCCACTTGGCCTGCTGAAGATACTCACGGTTCTTGTGGTCAGTCCAGACTAGAAAGGGATGCTGAGCCCCCTCGAGCCAATGTCTCCATTCTTCCAGTGCCATCTTCACCGCTAATAGATCACGATCTTCTACATCATATCTGGCCTCAGTGGGATCAATCACGCCGTGGGACCTTTGTGGTCACTCCGGTCCTTGTGGCGTTCTTGGAATCTGTTGTTGAGGTGAATCTAGTGAGATCAAGTCCTCTAAATCACTAGGACCAAAAGCCAAACCATCCTTAATAGAATCTGACAGACCGTGATGAAAGGCAGATACTAGAGCCCTCCCATTCCAACCACTTCCAGCAGCTAGGGTGCGGAACTCGATAGCGTAATCAGCCATGCACCTTGGACTATGGTCATCATCCGTCTAGATGAATCAGGGCCCATGGTAGACTGATCAAACACGCGCTTCATCTCTTCAGTAAAGATCTGGTAGTCGCCACACTCAGGACCCTGGTTCTGCCGAATAGCTGTTGCCCATGCCAGGGCCTTGTCAGTCAGTAGGGTAATTACATAGGCAATCTTAGAACAGTCAGAGGGAAAAGAATTAGGTTGTAGTTCAAAGGTTATGTTGTATTGGGTTAGGAAACTGCCGCAGGCCCCTAGCCTACCGTCATACATCTGTGGGGCTGGAAGACGAGGCTCAATGCGGGGTTCGCTGACAGGTTGAGGAGTGGGCCCTGGTGGAACTGGAGATGGCAGTGAAGGTTGAGATGGAGCTAAAGGGGCAGCTGAGCCTGGGAACTGTTGAGCCAGACAGGACTGGGCTAGTTGTGGCAGAAGTTGGTCATGCCGCGCTAACATCTCCTGCTGGGAAGCTAATGCTCGGCTATGGGTGTCCATTGAAGAGCAAAAACTGTTAAGGGCAGCCATCAATTTTTCAAAGTCTGTTGGCTGTGGTGCAGGCTGAGCCATGTCTGCTGGGTCAGTCATGACGGAGTCTATCTGTAACAGCCAGATTGGGGTGGGAACCCACCGCTGGCTGAACCACCAAGTGCAAGATAGGCGACAAGCCACTAAGTCACAGAAGATGACCCAAATGCAGAGAGTGAAGATTAAAGTCAATGATTTATTGGCAGAAGGTGTACACAAAATTGCTCAGACAAAAGGCAAAGAAAAAAAAAAAAATAACAGTAAAATCCCAAGAAGGTTCAAAAACTCTCAGAGGATAAGCAGTCAAAAAAGAATCAAACAAAACGTCTTGGTTCATAACAAAACAGGCTGGTAACTCACCGCACAGCAAACAAAGACTCAGTGCAGAGAACAGAAAAGGCAAGAAATAAATAACCCAACCAATTACCTCCCGTGACCAAGATAATAGGGAACAGGTGGAGGGAGACGAATGAGAGTAGGGAGGAGACACAGAGAGAGGTGGAGACAAAAAGCGCATGGGCAGAATAACACAAACAAAAACAGTCAGTGAGGCATTTGGCCACTAGAGGCCGCCAAAAATCCGAACTGTGACATAGCTAAAAAGCAATGCAAATTTCTACAACATAGTCTAAGAAAATTAACTATAATTCTCATTGTAGATTAAAAATTCCTAATTCTGAATCAATGAGTTCTCTTATAAAGTCATTTAAAACATACCTTTTTTTTTTAAACCTGAGGGCAAGCAGGTACAGAGAAGGTGTTGATTTTGCATACTCAATGTCAAAAATATCATACTAGCCAGCTTTTTTAAACTTTTAGTGAGAAGTGAAAACTCACACGTGTACAAAAATACCTCGGAGTTCCTACAAGGACCCCCTTCTTGCATGGGCTGCACAAGCAATAATTGAAGAGTTTGTTTGCAAAAGCAGGTAAGTCCAATTATTTTAAAACAACTTTATTTTAAAGCTACTGAAAAAAAGTTTTTGAAAGCTTTTTTATAAAGCTACTTTAAAAATAGTTTTTCTCATAATGAATACAATTGGACTTATCTGTTTTTGCAAACCAACTCTCCAATTACACCAGTGCACCCATCCTTTCAGTTCCCGAACAAGGTTGTGCTGCTTCCCATCAGGATACTCTTTATGCAGGAGTAAAGGTTCCTGCAGGAGGACATATTACAGTCTCTTCTCCTCCTTTGTGCTGATGTGATAGGATAGGACAATGAGAGTTCCTGCTGTCTTCATTATTCCTGTAATCTTAAATGTGTGGTAGCTCCTCTCCTGCTTTTTGGTGATGTCCAATTCCTTTGTCTTGCTGACATTTAGAAGAAGGTTGTTCTTCTGGTCTTTGGACTGTTGGAGGAACCCAGAGAGCCTGGAGGAAACACAAGTACAGGAAGAACTTCACACAGAAAGTAAATTTAGAACCTACCAGCTGTGAGGCGACATTGTTAAGCACTACTCCACCATACCACCCAATTAACAATAATTAAATTAACAATAAATTTTAATCTATAAAACATTATAATAATAAGATAATAAGAGGGATAATGTGCAAAGAGCTAAAATAAACCCCAACAGACTAATCAGGACCCCAGTGCACAGTGCAGTAATGATTTACTGTACATTAGTATATACTACAAGGAAATAGTGCAACCTGAAGTGGATAATGCATGAATCAAATTTACAGACCCTCATTGGTTGTCACAGGCACTCGAGCAAGCAGCGTCATCATTATCATGCTTTAAACTGATAAAGTAAACCATAAAAAGAAAAAGAAAAAAGTGTTTCATATTACTATATACCAAAAGACCTTTAGGGAGCACGGTTTCCTTTTGTTTATGAAAGACAACGGCGAACAGGAAGATGCCATCACACAGTTTTTTCTGCTGGCTGAACTGGCAAACTGGCATGCCTCAGAGTCATGCCTGAAATTAATAAATCTTGTTTTCGATTGTTTTTTGCGTTTCCAAAGGTCTGTACTAAAACACTTTTACCGAGCCCAGTTTACATGCATTTTGTTACTCTAATTTGGTTTCTGAACAGACACCATTAGAAAACAGAGCTAATAGCCTAGCCGTTTAGGATGTACTCGGCCTTCGGGCAGAGTTGGCTGGGATGGGATCCAGCCCCAGTGAAATGACATGGAGCTTTAATGTGGATTAAAAAGTTCACCTCACCTGCCTGCATGTCATAATTACTCTCATCACTCATTTGCAGAAATGCTTAATCCTACTAGGGACCAAGGGAGGCTGGTGCCCATCTCAGCGAACAATGGGTGAAGGCAGGGTACACCATGTACAGGTCGCCAGACGCATACAACCATTCACACTCACATTCACATGTAGGGTCAATTTCAAACAGCCTGTTAGCCTAATGTATATGTCTTTGGACTGTGGAATGAAACTGGTGAAACTGGAGGAAACCCACACAAGCACGTGGAGAACATGCAAACTTCACCCAGAAACACCTGAGCTTGGAAATTCCTTACTTCATTGATTATATGCCTGAAAGAAAAAATATACTAATATGGGTTTATAGGACCACTTATTTAGCTTGACATTAGTAATGAGTATTTAGTGGACGAACTTGTGTCTTATGACCTAGATTGATTAAAGGCTGTTTTTGTGTCTTGAGTGAATGTACTTGTTGTTATCCTGTTTTGTACGTGCAATACAGCACGTCTGTTAATCTAAATGTTCTTGACATAGTTGATAGACAAGTCCTTGTGTGGTGCTGTTATTCTGTCTATAATCATGCAGCTGCTGAGTCTAGCAATGTTTCAGATGACCATCTGTCCCTTGTTTACCTTTTCTGTTTAAGGTCATATACCATATATGGAATTGTTTTCTGTGTCCGTTGGAGGAGCTGTTTTGGCTGATCCAAGGCTTCCTCGCTATCCTGATTTATAAAAGACTTACACCCATGCATATTTCAGATGGCTTGTAATAAATGAACATTTGCATTTCCGTCGTGTGATTGTTCTTTCATTCCAAGCCGCTTCTGGATCCAGAGACTAGGTTGTTTAGTTTCTCCTATGTACAGGTCTGAGCACTCCTCGCTGCATTGGACTGCGTACATAACGCCGCTCAGCTTCCCTTTGGAAGTTTTGTCCTCGGGGTGAACCAGTTTTTGTCTGAGGGTGGTGTTGGATTTGAAATTTACTGGAATGTCATGTTTACAGAAAATCCTGAAATTTCTCAGACACTCCTGCCACATATGGAATGACAACATTTTTGCTCCTGCTCGTCTTCTCCTCTCTGTTGGATGTTGTGTTGTTACTTCTGGATTTCTTTGCTGATTTGACAAAAGCCCAGTTTGGATATCCGCAGGTTTGCAGAGCTTTCTTGATATGTTTTTGTTATTTTTCTTTCTCCTTCATCTTGGTGGGAATTGTTTCAGCCCTGTGATGCAGAGTTCTGATGACAGACAGTTTGTGTTCCAGTGGGTGGTGTGAATCAAAAAGCAGGTACTGATCAGTGTGTGTTGGTTTCCTGTAGACTTTAGTGCTGAGACGTCCATCCTCCTCCATGTGTATAACATAGTCCAACAGAGGTAACTTCTTGTTGTGTGCATCTTCTCTGGTGAACTTGATGTTGCTGTCCACTGAGTTTATGTGCTCTGTGAAGTCCTCCACTTCCTGGGTTTGGATTTTCACCCATGTGTCATCTACGTATCTAAACCAATAGTTTGGAGTTGTTCCCTTGGAGTTGAGTGCTTTGCTTTCCACTTTCTCCATGTAGAGGTTGGCAACAATGTGTGATACTGGAGAACCCATGGCACATCCATGTTTTTGTTTGTAGAAACTATCTTTATATTTAAAGTAGGTGATGGAAAGGCAGAGGTCCAGCAGGTTACAGATCTTGTTCCAGTCTCTTTCTGACAGTCTCCACTGCTTTCCCTGTTTGATGTGAAAAGTGAGGTGACATCAAATGAGACGATAGTCTTTTCTGGAGCTACTTTAAGATGCTGAACTTTGTTTGAGAAAACTGTGGAGTTCTGGATGTGGTGCGGCGTGCTTCCTACTATTGGTGCCAAGATGGTAGCGAGGTGTTTGGCAATGTTGTAGGTGACTCAGTTAATGCTGCTGACGATGGGTCTGAGTGGTGCTCCTTCTTTGTGTATCTTGGGGAGTCCATATATGCACGGTGTGGCCTCTCCAGGATAAAATCTGTAGTAGAATGGACGGTCGATTACTTTTGCCTTTTCCAGTTTCTGTAGGTGTTCTGTGCTTTTCTTCTTGTAGCTGTTTGTTGGGTCTCTCTTCAGAGCATTGTAGGTGGTGCTGTCACTTAATAATGCTGTTATCTTGTTTTGGTAGTCTACTGTGTTGAGAACCACAGTGCATCTTCCCTTGACTGCTGGCAGAATAATGGTCTCTGCTGAGTGATGACACTTTCTTGGTGTGTTAAGTTAGATGGAGGCATTGCTGCACTTGAAAGTGCTGCTGTTACTTTCATCCTTAGTTGTTCTGCTTCAGTCTCTCCTATATTGTTATTCCTTATAGCTGTTTCCATTGCAGTGATGAGGTGCACCACTGGTAGCTGCTGTGGAGATATGGCAAAGTTCAGTCCTTTGGCCAAAACATCCTTCTCTTTTTGGGTGACACTCCTGTCTGATAAGCTTTTCACCCACTGGTTTAGGATGTCTGTGTGTGTTGTGTCCTCAGTTTCTTCTATATTCCTGGTTGATGTTTCCAGTAAGGTTTTGCCTTTGAACACTCATTTGAGGACAGCAATGTACTGATTTTGGACAGGTAAGAGTGATGGTTCAAAAGAGGAGTGAAGAAGCCATCTATGTGAAGAAGGAAAAACCAACATTAAACCGAGGAGGCGGTTTGAGGTTTCACCATTCAAGCACTTACAAGGCAGCCCTGGATCTCCTTCCCAAGAGGTTTCACTCCACTTCACACCTTTATTCAGGTGACCAAATGACCCCATATGCAGACCAGGTAAACAACCCTAGTGGACAAAGGACCCTAACAAGTGATGGAATGGATGTGTGGGACAGTGATTTGCATGTGACTTGAGAGTTTTTTCCTCAGCCTATATAAGGCAGGAACTTTCCACCAGATTTTCTGATGAAGCTTTTTGGATTAAAAGCGAAACGTCTTCAAAAACCACTTTCTTTCAGCACTAAGTGTCTCATTCTTGTGTTGTCTTTTCTTTTTGTACCGTTTTTGCACTGTATTGTCTTTGCACTATGGCACACTTTGCACTTTATGTGGCTAGGACAAAAACCTTGGTCCTAGCTCTGTGTTGTTTTTTTCGAATTTGATCTTGTAGTATGTTTATGTAGCACCTGGTCCTGGAGAAACGTTGTTTCGTACTGCGTCAGCTATATGTGATTGAAATGACAATAAAGGTTCTTGAACTTGAACTCATTTGCCAAATTGCTTAATCCTACTAAGGTTGCGAAGAGGCTGGTGCCCATCTCAGCCAACAGTAAGTGAATGCAGGGCTCGCCAGACCATTGCATGGCCAACACTTGCACAACCATTCACACTCACACCTAGGGACAATTTGGAACACCCTAATGTGCATGTCTTCAGACTGTCATTCACCCCACTGCAGGACTTTTTATAGTTTATGAATCCTGTATAGCAAAGTCTCTTGCCATGAATGATTAAACAGCGTAGGATAAAAAATGTGTGTGTGTGTGTGTCTGTAGGTGTGTGTGTGTTTGTATGAAAGAATGTGTGTGACCCTCGCAAAGATTGACCGTGGAGTGGATGCCTCATGTCTGTCTTCCTTCTGGTTTCTCTCTTTTTAGTTATGCTGCCATAGTTAGTCATGCCGGGGTCCCTGCTTGCACTCAGCGTTAATAAACTCTTCTTTTACCATTACACTGTTATGAGCATACCTAACAACCTCTCTCTCTCTTTCTGCTGAGATGTGCACTCAGAGACTGTGAAGATGACTTTTCATTGCTGGTGATATAAAATCTTTTACTGAAATGGTTAAGGACTACAATTATCATTACAGTTATAAGATAACCACTAGACTTCAGTTGGGATGTAAGGGAGGGGATGTAAGGTTCATGATTGATTATGACTGATTATCTGCCTTTTATATTTTCACATTAATTTTGTAAATTTGTTAACTGATGCCATTAAAGCCTGTCTCATGAGCACCTACTTTCAGGCCTTGGTCATGTTTTGACCTAGTTTTGATTTTGCAAGGGTCACACACACATTATTTCATACAAACACACACACACACACACACACACACACACACACACACATCTTTTTCCTCCTATTTTGCTGCAAATGCTTGTAGAATCAACAATTTAATAATATTCTGATCTTGTACTCTGCATTTGTGTCCTGTCTGTTGGCTCAATCTCCAGTCCATATCTGCACAAAAGGGACTCTTACCCACATGGGTCAGATTGAACCCGAAAGGCTACAATTGATAGGTGATCAATTTTTGGACATAGTAAGCAAATTTGAAAGAGAATTAAAACTTATTATTTTAAACATTTCTCTATAAATCATACACATTCCTAATGAATAAGGCTGTGGCTACAGTGGCATGGAAAATCTCCCTTGGTTGACACGAGGAAGAAACCTTGAGAGGAACCAGACTCAAAAGGTAAACACATTCTCATTTGGATGAAACCAGATAAAAATACAAACCATGAAGCAGAAACTTCACTATAGTTTAACATGAAGTCTAGTTGGTTATCTTATAACTGTAATGGGAATTTATTCATTCATTCATTTTCTGAAGCGCTTAATCCTAATTAGGGTCGCGGGGAGGCTGGCACCCATCTCAGCTGACTCTGGGCGAGGGCAGAGTACACCCTGGACAGCTTGCCAGGCCATGTAATGGGAATTGTAGTCCTAAATCATTTCAGTAAAATAGTTTTTATCATGGGCAGCATGGTGGCATAATGCTTAGCAACCTCACAGCAAGAAGATGCTGACTTTGATGCTCTGCAGTAGTTTAGGGTGTACCCTGCTTTTGCCCAGAGTTGGCTGAGATAGGCTCCAGCTTCCCTGCAACCCAGTAGGATTAAGCGGTTTGGCAAATGAGTGAGAGAATTAGAGTTCTATCATTTTACATACATTTTTAAAAGTGACTTTCGAGTGGCTAGAAACTCCAGTAGAAGGACATAACATTAATAACATTAGTAATGTGGTTGACTCACCTGCTGCAATCCAGATCTGTCTCCCATTGAAAATGCATGGATCATCTTGTAGAGGAGAAGAGACTATGGCTGAGGTTTTGTATCAAGCAGGAATAGACAAAAATTGCAAAACTACTATATTTACTATACTCAGTTCCCACATAATTAAATAATATAAACGGGAACAATTAAAAGGAAAAGTTATGGAACAGAAAGTTACGCACACCTCTGTCCCAACTTTTGTTGAGTGTGTTGCAGGCATCAAATTCTAACTTTGTTTATATTAACAACATCGGAGAGTAAAAACATTTAAAATCTTTTCTGTGTACTTTTTCAGTTAAATAAATAAATTTACTTGAACTTACAAATCCAAGACGCTTGTTTTTATTTCATTTTGCGGGGGGAAACAATCCTACCATTTCTGGAAATGGGGTTAATATTGACAGATACAGAGCTCCCATTAATGTTCACAGCAAAGATCTGAATGGGGGGAATTTTTGGTGTCAGATGGAGCTGGTTTAAATATTTTAAAAACGGTTCATCTAACAGTCGGACAATGGCACAGTATTTAATATTACTTTCAGTGGTCCCTGAAAGTTTGTGAATTGTTAAGAATTTTATACATTTCTGCATAAATGTGACCTAAAACATCATCAGATTTTCACACAAGTCCTAAGTGTTGACAAAGAGAGTTAAATAAATGAGACAAAAATATTTTTCTTGGTCATTGATGGAGGATATTGAGGAAAATGTTCCAATATTACATATCTGTGAATGGCAAAAGTATGTGAACCTTTGATTTCAGTATCTGTTGGGAGAATTGTTGTGATAATAGCTGCACTAAATGTTTACGGTAACTGTTGATCAGTCCTGCACATCGGCTTGGAAGAATATTAGCCATTCCTCCGTACAGAACAGCTTCTACTCTTGTTGGTGAAATGGATGCATGAACTGCTTCAGGTCCTTCCACAACATCTCAGTTGGATTAAGGGCAGGACTTTGACTTGGCCATTCCAAAAAAATCACCTCTATTCTTCTTTAACCACTCTTTGGTAGAAAGACTTGTGTGCTTTGGATCGTTGTCTTGCTGCATGAACCATTTTCTCTTGGGATTCAGTTCATGGACATATGTCCTATCATTATCCTTTAGAATTCGTTGTGCATTGTTTTTTATTCCTTGTTTACCCAAGACAGGAGATGGGAAAAATTCATTGTAAGAACAGGTATTTTATTTTATCTTTAACACAACAGAACAAGAATACAAGAAAGGGCAAATAAAATTTTATTTTGCTCTTTCTTGTATTCTTAAAGAAGCCCAAACTAGTGCATTAATTTAAACATTTAACAATTTTAATACAGTAGTCTTTCCTGAGCTGATGGTGACCATGTAGTACTTTTCATACTCTGTATAATCTGTTGAAACTCCTGCTTTAAACATACCAGTGACACAAACTGTCACAACATTTTCCATCCATTCAAAAAGGAGGTTGACCTTTTCATACACACTTTACTTTCATACAGGAGTTACTTTCATACACACCCCCTTTCACCATGCCTCTGAGGGTGGGTTTAAAAGTGACTGGACCCCAGGTAGCTTTTCTACCTGGTGCCATCAGCTCAGGATGGAGAATGTTTGCATTTAGAATAAAATCTGAAGTTTCTACTTTCAAAAATTAAAACAAAAACAAAAAAACCTATTTACCAGTTCTGTCACACATGTTGATACCTTCACCTCTGATAGTCTGACTCGCCAGACGTTTGTACTCACATACACTGTGTAGTTGTGTACAGGCGATATTTCCTGGGCATGGTGACACTTCTGAAGACCAAACATGCATGCGCAGATGTACATGATGCAGTTATAATAGCTGCCCTGACAGGGTGACAACATACAATCGCAAAAAACATGTTCCGGTTTTAAAATTCATTGCTTACTTTGCAAGTAAAGACCAGAGGAAATAAAAAAGACGAATTTCCCAATTTAATTATTTTTTAGAAATCGCAAATATTAACATCAGATTCACGAAACAAGAAACAAAGAAGAATGGCCTTAGTATTGAAAGTCTCATTAATTAGCAAAACGTTCTTAGTAGATAACAAAAATAATTGAAAATACTTGTTGCAAAATTAACTAGAAGCAAGACCATTATTAAAATGTGCAGACCATCAACTTACAGCAGTGATGACTTAAGGAACTTTTTTAATGTTAAAATTAAAAATATCAGGCAAAAATTCCCTAAACCTGAAGTCAGATATTTCAGTAACTAATCCAGCAAATAATAATATATTTTAGCCCTCTTCCAGAGACAGAACTCATCTCATTAATTTCCTCATCAAAATCATTAACCGGTGTGCTAGATCCAATACCTACCATACATGTTTCTTTAAAAAGATTTTTACCAGAAGTGGTCAACCTTTTATTAAATGTAATTAATTCTTCCCTTAGCACTGGTTATGTACCTAAATCCTTTAAACTAGTAGTTATCAAACCTCTGGTTAAAAAACCTGACCTCGACCCCTGTCAGCTGTCCAAATAGAGACCAATATTAAACCTCTCTTTTATTTGCAAGATCTTAGAAAAAGCTGTAGTGCAGCAGTTATGTTCATATCTTTGTAGGAATAACATTCATGAAAGGTATCAGTTAGGATTTAGGCCTCATCATAGCACAGAGGTGGTAAATGGTGGTAATGACCTGCAGGTGGCCTCTGACCAAGGCTGTGTCTCCCTGCTTGTGTTACTTGACCTTAGTGCAGCTTTTGACACTATTGATCATATGATTCTCTTTGATAGATTAGAAAATGTTGTTGGAATTAAGGGAACGGCCCTCTCCTGGTTCAAATCTTATTTAACTGACCGTTATCAGTTTGTAGATGTAAATGGTGATTTCTCTGCACATTCTAATGTTAGCTTGGTGTTCCACAGTGTCCGATTTTAGGCCCACTGCTTTTTTCTCTATACATGCTCCCTTTAAGTAATTATTCATGAACATGGGATTAGCTTTCATTGTTACGCTGATGACACACTTCATTTGAAGCTCACATAGATGATATTACATGGATAGCCTTCTTTCATATCAGGAATATTACTAAAATCAGAAATATGATGTCACTATGATGTCACTGCATGATGCAGAAAAACTTGTTCATTTCTTTGTTACCTCAAGATTAGATTATTGGAATGCATAACTGTCTGGTTGTTCTAATATGTGCATAAACAAGCTCCAAGTCTCTGTTTTTAAAACTAGACTGAAGTCATACTTGTTTAATAAAGCATTCTGTTATTAGTCTTTTATAAGGTAAAAGAGCAGATCTGGGGGTTTTCAGGTATAGAGATTTCAGGTAAATTGTGATGTTTGTATGCTGTCACTCCGCCACTCTCACATAGTCACCCAGGTTCATCAACAGTGGATTGGCTGATTGCATTATGTCACAGGGTGCCCTCGTGTCTCTCTTCTTTCTGGTTCTCTCTTCTTCCACTATCACATTGTTATTAACATAGCTAAGAATCTCTCTCTCTCTCACACACACACACACACACACACACACACACACACACACACACACACACAGTGAATTGCTGAGGTATACATGCTAATTCTGAGATACCAGTGATTCTGATTCTTCTGCTCTCTAAATCCTGTGGTCTGTCCTGGTGTGCTGATGCTGGCAGGAGTTCTCATCTTGGAAGCCCCTCGCTCCTGCTGATGAAGATCCACATGGGCTTAGATCTGCACTCAGAGACTGTGAAGATGACTTAAACTCTTTTACTGAAATGATTTAGGACTACAATTCCCATTAGTTATACGATAACCAAGTAGACTTCATGTCAAACTATAGTGAAGTTTCTGCTACATGGTTTGTATTTTTATCTGGTTTCAACCAAATGAGGATGGGTTTCCCTTTTTAGTCTGGTTCCTCGTGTCTTATGAGAGAGGTGTTTCTTCCTCCATCACTGCAGGCAACTTTAAATTCTTAATTAAATTTATTTTACTATGTAAAGCTGCTTTCTGACAATGTTAATTATAAAAAGCGCTGTACAGATAAGACTGGAAGTGACAGAAATGATGATGCTGTGAATTTCCCTGGGAGTGAGATGAAGGGACAGAATTATAAATTAATATGTTAGAGGGACAGCACAGATAGGAGTGCTTGGTGATAAAGTGAGAGAGACCAGACTGAGATGGTTTTTACATGTGCAGAGGAGCAATGAAGTGTATGTTGGTAGAAGAATGTTAAGGATGGAACTTCCTGGTAAGCGAAGAAAAGGAAGGATAAAGTGGAGATTTATGAATTTGATGACGGAGGACATGCAGGTAATTGGGGTGACGGAGAAGGATAGAGAGGACAGAGTGAGATGGAGAAGGATGATCCGCTTCTCTCTGACGGAAGCATTAGAAGAAACAGAAAAAGAAGACGACACTTTTGCACAATAATCTGTATATAACTTTCTCCCACTCCCATATGCAGACTGTTTTCAGTTTTCAGCCTTGTTTTCTATAAGGGTAGAATGATACATTCTAGCTTCCCACACAACTGCCAGCAGCACTTGGGGGATTTCAGGAGTGATTAAATCTGTATATGTGGAGATGGGGTGATGCAGTTGCTCAGTGCCCAAGGGAGAGGAAACAAAGAAAAAAGTAGTAATGGTTGGGAGGAAAGAAAGCAGCACTAATAGACTTCTGGTCTGCTGTGCCCACACTAGATCTTAATTTAAGATGGCATCCAGGCCTTGTCTGTCTAATCAGATTTATTTTTAAAGCATAGCCAGGGCCAAATTTTGAAAAAATGCACAGGACATTCCAGCCATTTGGATAATCAGCTCCACTCATGATGAACATCTGCACTGCATACAAAACATACTGTATACCTATCATAGACAAATTTCTGACCTCACTGTCCTGTATTGTAACTCTACATTGACAGTCAATATGGGATGTGTTTAAGTCTATTAGCAAACAGAACACAGGCTTCTGTAAACAGAGTGAAGGGGCTTCTGAATGAGCACAGAAAACCAGCTCTCCCTGCAATAACATTCTTTCACACACACATACACACAAACATGCACACACGCACGCAGACACATTCACACGCAAACACAAACATACACACGCACAGGCACACCCACACACAAACATACATACACGCACGCAAACACACACACAAATACACATACACTCAAACACAACCACAATCACACAAACACTCGCAAACACACACATATGCACATAAACACACACAAACACATGCACGCAAACACAAACAAATACACATACACTCAAACACACACACATACAGACACACCCACATGCACACAAACACATATACAGACACACAGACACACCCACATACACTCAAACACACCCACACACACAAACGCACGCAAACACAAGCAAGCACACACACACACACACACACACAGACACACGCAAACACACACGCATATACAGACACACAGGCACACCCACACAAACACACACACGCACGCAAACACAAGCAAGGACACACACATAAATACACATACATTCAAGCACACACACAATCACACAAACGTGCAAACACACACAAACACGCATGCAAACACACACAAACACCCACAGACACAGGAAGGCACCTTTACAAGATGGCGGGGTGGTAGCGCATCGACCTCACCGGGGACAAAAGTTGGTGTTTATGTTGATGTTTACTTGGTCTGGCACAGACTTTTTTCAGCAGCAATTTTGAAATATGTGAACAAAATCAACTGTAATCGTGTATCACAGGGATACACTGCTACAGATAGGGGAAAATGCAGGTAACTCGATCACAGTTGTTACTCTCGACAAACTCAGAGAACTTCGTCTGCTATGCGGACTAGCACCACAGGCGGCAGGGTCTCCCAATGCTGCTTGCCAAGGGAGGAGACCTCAGAAGCGGTGTGCCAAAAACCGGAAGTGTGACAAAAGGGCAGGGATCAGAGCCGGTCAGCTGTCCCTTCCATCCTGCTTGCAAATGTCTGCTCACTGGACAACAAATTAGACTACATCCAATTACAATGAGATTCACAAGGGAAGTGTGGAGACATGGCTGAACAACAGTGCACCGGACTCCGCTATTCAGCTACCAGGCCTGCTAGCCTTCCGAGCCGACAGAGATGCTACCTTGTCGGGAAAAACTCATGGAGGTGGGTTGTTCATATATGTAAACACTGAATGATGCAGAAATGCAGTGTCATATCCAACTACTGCTCGCCGCTGGTGAAGTATGTGACTGTTAGATGCTGACCATTCTACACTCCTCACGAATTCACAACTGTGTTTATACTCCGTGTTTTCATTCCACCAAGTGCCAATGCTAACAGTGCAATTGCTGTTCTCTACGGAGCCATCAGTGAGTTCCAAACTGCACACCCCGATGGACTAATTATTGTTGCCGGTGACTTTAATCATGCAAAACTCAAGAAAGTCCTACCAAAATTCCATGGCAGTCCGGATCAGGAACAGGACCTCCAGCACAACCATCCCGAACACAGGAGCACCACAAGGCTGCATGCTCAGTCCGCTGCTGTTCACACTCCTCACCCATGACTGTGTGGCAATGCACAGCTCAAACTACATCAAGTTTGTCAATGACATGACCGTGGTTGACTTGACAGTTCACCTCCCAACCTCAAACCTGACAACTTTTTACAGAGGAACTATTGAGAGAATCCTCAGCAGCGCCATCATGGCATGGTTTGGCAACTGCACTGCTGCAGACCGTAAGGCCCTGCAGCGGATTGTGAAGACGAACAAAAAGATCACTGGAGCCTCTCTGCCCCCCTCTCAGACATCTACAATAACCGCTGTCTGCGCAAAGCCAGGAACATTGTCAAGGACAGTACACATCCCTCCCATGAACTCTTCTCCTTACTGGGTAGAAGGTTCCACAGCATCTCCGCCCGCACCTCCATTGGGAAGAGCTTCTTTCTGCAGGCAGTCAGACTACTGAACAACCTATAGTGCAATATATATCAATCTGTAAACTGTTGAACAACCTATAGTGCAATATATATCAACCTGTTATTTAAACTAGCAACGTATAATGCAAACTAGCACACTGCACCTCAATGCACTTCTCACTTTTCCTCTGCTACTAATATCCTGTACCCAATCATATCCACTAGCTATCAGAATTCTTACTTCTGACTAAATTCCACTTTTGAACTAAATTACATGTCCTGCCTAGTGTGTTCATTTTATGCCACTGTTGTCTTTTGCACTTTTGTGTAAACGTGTATGAACATGTGTATTCTAGTGTGTGTGTGTGTGTGTGTGGGCGTGCGTGTGTGTGCGAGAATGAATGTGTGTTAATTACAGCACCATTGCAATGCCTACACAACACCATTACAACACAATTAAACTATATAGAATGAAACACCATTACACTATAAAGTAGAATACCATTACAATATAAGGTGGAACCCCATTACAGCACTATTACACAAAAAAGTGGAATACCATTACAACACCACTGCACTACATCGAGTAAAAAACCATTACAACATAGCACTACATAGAATGAAGCACCATTACAGCACCATTACACTACAAAGTCTTCATCTTCTTCTGCATGATCCGGCCTTCTTCTGCAAGAGCCACTTCCTCCAGCTCTTCCGGGGGGGATGCCAAGGCGTTCCCAGACCAACCGAGAGAGGTAGTCCCTCCAGCGTGTTCTGGGTCGACCTCGGGGTCTTTCTCGGTTGGACATGCCCGAAACACCACACCAGGGAAGCGTTCAGGAGGCATTCTAATCAGATGCCTGGGCCACCTCAACTGGCTCCTATCAACATGGAGGAGCAGCGGTTCTAATCCTAGCTCTTCCCGGATGACAGAACTTCTCACCCTATCTCTAAGGAAGAGCCCTGCCACCCTGCAAAAGAAGCTCATTTCAGCTGCTTATATTCACAATCTTGTTCTTTAGGTCACTACCCAAAGCTCGTGACCATAGGTGAGAGTAGGAATGTAAATCGACTGGTAAATCGAGAGCGCCTTACAGCAGAGGATGCACCGATCTCCCATTCCATCCTTCCCTCACTCGTGAAAAAGACCCCGAGATACTTTCAATTCAATTCAATTCCGTTTTATTTGTATAGCGCTTTTTACAATTGACAATTTCACAAAGCAGCTTGACCTAGTAAAATTTTAGGAGGAATCTAAAAATTTTTCTACAACCCCCTACACATCCCTAATGAGCCCGCGGGGACAGTGGCAAGAAAAAACTCCCTCAGTTGACACAAGGAAGAAACCTTGAGAGGAACCAGGCTCAAGAGGGAAACCCATCCTCATTTGGG
>JBCNYH010212672.1:0-17772 GCA_039654325.1 Tandanus tandanus | reverse complement strand
AATTCCACGTTGATTCGGATGTTCAAAGGAAATGTGCTTGGATTCATGCGTACGCACAGATTCATACATCTGGATTTAAGCGTAGGCCATTTTTCAGAAAAAATTCCACGCAAGTCTTTGTACATGAGGCCCCAGGACTGGATGGCTTGCCGTGTGAGTTTTACAAGGTTTTTAAGAGTGTTTTAATACCCATTTTTAATATTATATATACAGAAGTCTGGAATGGTGGAGCTTTAAGTCCCTCCATGACAAAAGGAGTCATAAAAATATATTTTTAAAAAAGGAGATAAAACAGAACTTATCAATATTAGATCCATTAGCCTTTTAAACTGTGATTATAAAATTTTGGCAAAGATAATGTCAAATAGACTGAAAGTTTTACCCACAGTCATTCAAACCAGCCAGGCCTATGGTGTACTGGGTAGAGGCATCTCAGACACTATTAGCAGCATAAGAGACAAAATCTGGTACATGCACAGTGAAAAGGAAAAAGGCTTTTATCATTAATGTAACGAGATGAGTTCTCTGTAGATGAGGCTGCTACCTTCTCTTGGCTTAATTAACCAATCACCACTAGGGGGCATACTATAAAAGAGGTGTGGGGCGAGTTTGGTCCCTCTTGCTCTCTGGTCACGAGACCATGTGCTTCCTGGTTGTCTCGTTTGGGGTTTCCTGGTTTGCTGGTGCAGGTAATGTGGTGGTGGCTGCTAGTTGTTATGGTCATGGTAATTCTTAATATTTTATGATATTGATCCAACGCTGTTATTTAATTATAGCATGTGGTATGCCGTGATGTTTTGGGCTCAAGTTATTCTCCCAATAGGTGATCAATGCTGTTGAGCGGTATGTGCTCTTTATGGATTTTGTTTTCTTTTACTGTTATTATATTTGATCTCCATTAGGTTCTGAGTGAGAAGCTCCCCCTGTTGGAGAAACACTGCTGTTTTGCTTTTGTTGGTTATTTGTTTTGCTTTTTTTTTGTATTTAATTTGCTTTGCTGTTGCTTTTGTTTTTTGTTTGGTGTTGTGTGGCTTGGCTTTGTTCTGACTCGCCTGGTTGGTTTTTGCCGGCGCCACCTGCCTATCGTATGATGTCTTTTGCCTTGTTCCCCACCTACCTTGCTCTGTCATCCTGGGGAGGGGCTCGGTGTTCATTGGTCCATATGGATAATTGTTTTAATTAAAAGCCTTAATTTAAAGGCTACATTTTAGCTGTGTGAATGCTTGGGGTTAATTTGTGTTTGTTAATTTTCTGTCTTTTGTTGGAATTTTGAGTATTTTGGTTAGTCTATTAAATATGCTTTGGATGGTTATTTCTGATTTAGTTAAGTCAATTTTGTTTATTTCTGTGTAATTTTGGGGTGTTTTTTTTTTTTTTTTTTTTTTTTTTTTTTTTTTTTTTTTTTTTGCTTTTCGCTCTCCTGTACCTGTGAAGACAATTCAATTTATGTTGGCAGCACATTTTCTTCTTTTGTTATTTCCTTTATATGTTTGGGCTGCCAATGTCAAAGGTTTGGTGGAGTTTATTGATTATTTGAATTATTTGTATGTGTGAAACCCAATTGAAATCTGTTTCCTGTCCCTTTTCAGTTGCTGTGAGCTGAAGGTGGTGGTCTTGGTGTCCTAGGTGGTGGGGTTTCCCTCCCTGTGTGCTGTGTCTTCCCCGGGTTTTAGTTTTCCTCACTAGAGTGTTTGTCACATGTAACTGGGGTGATCATTATTTGTGCCTTTTATTAGGATTTTTCCTCACTTGGTGCCCCATTGTCCCACTGGTAAGCCTCAGCACTGCATAGGCATTCTCCTTTTCTTTAATCCTGTGTGTGATAACTGTTGTGAATTTTTATTAAAATTGTAAAAGTAACTTTTCTCGATACTGGAATCATGCCTCCTGCCCATGTGTAAGGAACCTGAGTGCCCAGTGGTTGGTGCAACCCTTGTTATATTTCTCTGGGTGAAATTCCCAGGGTGGCGTAGTCGTTTTATTTACCTTCCAATATAAGTTGAGGTTTACTCGCCAAAAACTAAACTAAAAGTTTGTCAGGTGCTTGAGATGTCTCTACACAGATGACAAGACTTGTCAAAATAAATGGTTTTTTTTTTTTTTTTTATAACTAATTTTATTTATCTAATGAGATCCATCAGACTAGGTTGTCCACTGTCGGCAGTGCTCTACACCATGGTCGCCGAACCCCTGGGCTTGGCGATCAATGCCGACAGTGGCATCCAAGGAGTCCCAGTGAGGGGTTGTAAAAATTCTGTTTTTAATACAAAAGTTTCAGTATGCAGATAAACTCTTGTGCTCAAAGATGAGCATAGCATTTACCAAAGCTTAAAAGTTTTAGATCTATATTGTAAAGCATCTGGAGCCAGAATGAATGTGAGCAAAACAGATGTCATGAGGATAGGAACAAGAAGCACCTTGTCAAGAATGTTACCCTTCAACGAAGTAAGAGACAGCATGAAAATTCTGGGGGTGAGAGTAGGGACCAATAAAAACTTAACAGGGAGGGAACAAAATGGCTTTTTGGAGGAGGAGGTGCCTAACCCTCAGAGTCAAAATTCTAGTGCTGAATGCACTCTTTCTATCTAAGCTCTGGTACATCCTTGGTTCAGTCTGTTTGCCATTATTAGTCGAAAAATGTTTAAAAACATAGCAATTGATATCTGAAATGGCAAGCCATCCAAAATCGGATATGAAACGCTGATTGGAACAGTGGAGGAAGGAGGATTAGGACTGATCAATCCCATCCTGAGGATGAAAGCCCTCAGAGTGAAAACGTTAAGATTTTTAAATGAAGAAAAACTAGATTGGAAGCAAACAATAGAATACTTTCTAAACAAAAAATATGGAATCGGATCGTCAGTACTATGGATGAGCCTAACAGAAAAAATGAGAGCTGGCATCCCAGATTTTTATAAGGAAGTTTTAAGATCGTGGGTCGATTTTTAGCGAGTGTCTAAATTTTAATCTGGTGGGGAGGGAAACAATTCTAAATCAACCTCTATACTTAAACAAAAATCTAAAAGCAGGAGAAGGGAATTTTATAAAAAATTGGTATCAAGCGGGTTTTAGGAAGGTCAGGAGATCTCTTTTACGAAATAAAACCAGGACTCTTGCCACTTCAAGGTTTCATTGATGAAATAAGGAAAATAAAGATTATGGAAAAGAACAAATAAAGAGTTGGACTTAGTACTGTTTGGAGTATCATAAGAATGGATGAGGAAAATTAGAGAGAGGAGAAAAAGAGAAGTAAGAAAGTGTACACAAGGAGGGGGTTTTAATTTTTTTTTTTTTTTTTTACATATTTTTAGGAAAAAAGGTTTTATTGAGCCAAACTCGAACAACTACTGGATGCACATGTGCCAAGATTTAAAGAAGACGTATGGAAAAACATCAGGTCAACACAAATGCTCAATCCTGGAGGATTTTGATTTTAAACTAGGGCACAATTGCATTCTTAACAAAATGAGATTATTTAAAATGGGATTGGTGCAGAGTGATGTGTGTAGGATATGTGAAAAAGAGTACTTGGATGGGAGACTGCTTGGGAATACAGGTGCTGTAATCCTTTTGAATGAGTGAATGTTCATTTCCAACATATAAATAAGTAAATGGCAACAGTCCTTACAGATAATACAAGCAAAGACAAAATAAATCACTTAAATAAAATCACTAAAGAAAAGAAAAACACAATAATGGAAGTAATGATAGTAATACTACTACTTATAATAAAGTATGACACAATGAAATCTATACCATATTCAAAATCGAGTGGGAAGAAAGAATCTTATTTCTCCAATAAGTAATTTCCAATACTCTTTGATATTTTTACAAAGTAACCCGGAATTTTTTCATACTTTTCACACTAAACCATCCTTTTTCCACAGCATTCGGAAGCTAAGCAGGGTCGGGTCTGGTTAGTACATGGATGGGAGACTGCATGGGAATACCAGGTGCTGTAACACTATTTAAATGGGGGTGCATAAGACTAACATAACACTGTCATAATCATGACATGACACGTCATGAACATTAATGAATGCTTATGACAGTTGTCGTTAAGTGTTTCTGTTAATTATGTCACTTTTGCTGCACAGTTGACATTGTCTGAGATGTCTTTATGACATAGCAGACCTTACTGTAAAACGTCAAAAAACAGCCGTTCTACTGAACGTCATTCCCTCAGAACTTTGATTGGATCCTTGTTGTATGTTTATGTAGCACCTGGTCCTGGAGAAACGTTGTTTCGTTTCACTATGTACTGCGTTAGCTATATGTGGTCGAAATGACAAAGCTTCTTGAACTTGCTTAGCAGCAGAACTTTTGGCTGTAATTGTTAAATCTGTCAATTGTACTAGCCACTTTGGCAGCAGATTTCCAATCAGTGTTCACTCTGTTTATTTATAGTCCTTTGATTGACTACTTCCGGCTTTGATGACTACTTCAGTCGCTGTCGAAGTCGGCCACCGTCGCGACTGCTCCTACCACTTTTTCTTTGTTTTTGTTTTTTAAGTTAATTTTTAATTCATGGAACCGGCAAATTCATCGACATGGAGTGCATTCGTTACGATAGAGATACTCTTATTTCTATTGGTGTACAATGTACTCACAATTAGGTGTTTTTATCCCCGGATCCAAGCTGGCCGAAGGAGTTTCTGAGGGACAACAAAGGACGGGACCCAAAGCGGTGGCCCAGGGGGAAACGAGCCAGCGTCAGGAACAGGCTGAGAGCTCGTGCACACCACACACCTCTGCCCAGCATTCTGCTCGCCAACGTCCAGTCTCTGGAGAATAAGCTCGATGACCTCAGGGCCAGGGTAAAGTTCAAGAGAGACATTCGGGACTGCAATCTCCTCTGCTTCACCGAGACATGGCTGAACCCAGCAGTGCCGGACCACGCCATCCAGCCGGCCGAGTTCTTCTCGGTTCACCGCATGGACAGAACACTGGAATCGGGAAAGTCAAGGGGAGGCGGCATGTGTTTAATAGTGAACAGTAGCTGGTGCAACAGCGCAAGCATTGTTCCTCTCACTCGCTCCTGCACACCCAACCTGGAACTACTGACCATCAAATGTCATCCTTTTTATCTTTCTCGGGAGTTTACATCAGTCATAGTCAGCGCCGTTTATATTCCACCTCAGGCAGACATGGACACTGCTTTATGCGAGCTGCATGAAGCACTCACACACAGCACCAGACCCAACACCGGGACGCTGTGCTTATTGTGGCAGGGGACTTTAACAGTGCCAATCTCAGACGCGCAGCGCCAAACTTTCACCAGCACATCAGCTGCCCTACCAGGGATGAAAGGACTCTGGACCACTGCTACACAACAGTGAAAGATAGTTAAAAGGCACAATCTCGCCCTCCGTTTGGAAAGTCCGACCACGCCGCCATCTTCCTCATGCCAAAATATAAACAAAGGCTCAAGCAGGAAGTTCCGGCTCGGAGGGAGGTGCCACGCTGGACGGACCAATCGGTGGCCACTCTGCAGGACGCTCTGGATGACGCAGACTGGGACATGTTCCGGCGCAGCTCTGATGACGTCAACATGTTTATGGAAGCAGTTGTGGGATTCATAGGAAAACTGGATCGGTCTATAATTCTTCAAACAGTCCATCATTGCTCCGGTCCCGAAGAAACCTCAGCCCGCCTGCCTGAACGACTACCGCCCAGTGGCCCTCACCGCGGTAGTGATGAAGTGCTTCGAAAGTCTTGTCAGAGATTTCATCACTTCTTCCCTACCGGCCACCCTGGACCCGGTACAGTTTGTGTACCGTCCCAACCGATCTACTCCGCCATCGCACACCTCCATCATACAGCCATGAATCATCTGGACAGTGGAAAGGGGAATTATGTGAAAATGTTGTTTGTTGACTACAGTTCCGCGTTTAACACCATAATCCCCTCCATACTCACCACTAAGATGGAGATACTGGGCCTCCCTGTGTCACTGAATCTCCAACTTCCTGACAGACAGACCACAGGTGGTACGGTTGAGCAACCATGTCTCACCCTCACTTACCCTCAGCACTGGAGCCCCCCAGGACTGTGTTCTGAGCCCCCTGCTGTATTTGTTATACACCTACGACTGTGTGGCCACAGTCTTCTAAACACGTCTTCTAAAGACTTTCTCCACCTGCACCATTGAGAGCATCCTGACGGGAAGTATCACAGCCTGGTTTCGGAACAGCACTAAACAGGACAGGCAAGCTCTCCAGAGGGTGGTGCGATCAGCAGAACGTACCATCCGTATCGAGCTTCCTGAGCTGGACACTATATACAGCAAGCAGTGCTGGACCAAAGCCAGGAAGATAGTGAAGGACCTCAGCCATCCCAACAATGGACTCTTCACTCTGTTGCGGTCAGGGAAACGTTTCCGTTCCTTGAAAGCAAACACTGAGCGAATGAGGAGGAGCTTCTTCCCGCAGGCCGTTCGGGTCCTGAACCAGAACACTAGTACCTGGACTTTGCAGACTCTACCCTACACATAAACATTACATTCTACCTCAGCTGATGGTTGCACACAGACACTTTATACTGGTCACTTGACACTTTACAGACAATATTACTTGTAAAATCGCCACTGCATTTACATTTATATTTCATTATATTGCATTTACACTTCTTTTATATCCTGTTTTATTTTATACATTTTATTTAGCATTTTTTTTTTTATTTATATTGACCTTTAACTATAAAGTCCTTTAAATAGTTATAGTTATTGTTCTTTCTTCTTGGTATTGATAGCTATTCTTCAAATTTTAGGACAGTTGTACTAAGCATTTCACTGCATATTGTACGGTGTATGATCTTGTATGTGACAATAAATTTGAATTTGAATTGACTGTGGCACATATTTCTAAATTTTCTTATTTTCTACATACACTATTTATAAAAGTATTGTGCTGGTGTACTGGAGTGCTATGAATGTAATGTATGTTAATTAATTAGACATAAGTATAAGGAATTTCAGCTCCATATACGTAATGGACTCCAGTACATCACCAGCATTCACTGACCTCAATAATAAACATCAAGTAGAATGATCACTGCCCCTGTTCCAGTGTCTCCAACAGAGGCGTTGGAGATGACCAAACTGAAAGACCAAGCCAAGATGGATCGACAGAAGATTGAACACCTTCAGGACCACATTAAATGCCTGGAGGAGTCCAACAGGGATCTGAAAAATGACAAGGACTTCCTACTTGCCCAAATTAAGGGAGCTCACAGCATGCCTGCATCTACAGGGAACGTACAAATGCACTACAATTAGCATTATTCGTGAAGTGCTAGATATTCAGGAAAGTCATGGGAAAAATGTAAATAGGCTGGCTAGGAGAGGAGAGTGCAAGGACAGTTTATTACATACAATTCATAATAATTATTGCCTGGGATGTCCATTTGATTGGAAATACTATTTTCCTAAGCCCTTCCAAAAAAGTTTTCCCACGTGACCTGACGTAGGTAATGTTAGCCACTGAAATGGACTGAGCCATCACTGCCCTACTGACATGCTAACAGACATGCACAGATGGTTCATTCACTTTTGCTGCTGCTGCTATAAGTTTGAATAATTAACTCTGAGCTCTCCTCTGCAAGTAAGCAGCTCTTTATCGCTCTACAGTGCAGAAAAAAATAATAAAAGTCATTATCTGTAATAAAATGTTTTAGGACATGTATGGTTGTCTGCTTTAATAAACTCAAGGCAGTACCAAGAGTGAGCCTGCATTGGAAAAAGTATAGTATTCACTCTAAAACTCAATGATTCGGCTCTCTATAGCCATGTATAGCTTTCTTGTTCTCCACAGGTTATTCTATGGTCTTCTCTGGTTTTGTTAGAGATTTAGCCTCTGAAACAGATTTAAAAAAAAAACAACAACTTACTGTTCCATGCTGGTTCACTGTGCATTCTCTACCCAAGCTGGTTATGTTTGGTACAACTTCTGAGGCAGGTAAGAAAGGACATTAATTGCTTGACATCTTCCTTCCAGCCTGGTGATGGCAGATATTGCTAGCCACAGAGACAGGTAGTTAAGAAGCTTAATCTAATATAGCCTAAAAGGAGGATGCACCATAAACTGGCAGTAGAATAAGTAGGATCATTTCTCATCTGCTAGTACAACAGGACCCATAGGGTGCCAAATCAACAATGCCAATTCATGCCTGAAAAAAAAAAACAACTTTTCTTTTGTTTTTCTGGTGTTTTGTGAAGTGACCACTTGTTATCTGCCGATACAAGAATGCCTTCCGCATATTCAACAAATCTGGATCCATGAAAAAAGCCTTTGCCAAAATTAATGTTGACCGCAACACAATTGCGAGAACAACTGTAATTGCTGAGCTAGCAATCACATTTCCAGACACCTTCAAGGACCTGGACCCAGGAGAAGAGATGTCGGCATGTGCAAGGGGGGCTATAACAGAAGAGATGGCTGAAACCATCACAGCAAAGAAAAAAATAGGAAAATTCCTCCCAATAACATAAATACGCATAACATTGTTAATTGAACACGTTGTGTTAAACAAGCTATTCTGTGTATACATACGAAGTATATGTTGGAACCCTCTGTTTGAGGAGAAGTAATACAAATAATGCAATTCTTTTTCTGTTTTGTGTTAAAATACATGAACGAAAAACCTCTTGACTTGTCTATTGCTTTTGTCAAGGTATTCAAATTATTTGACAGTGTAATTACTGACAGTGTAGTACTGGAGAGGAGGATCTGGCCGATGGTTGAACCACAGATTCAGGAGGAACAATGTGGTTTTTGTTCCGGCCGCACACTCTTGACCAGCTCTACACACAGGATCCTGGAGGGGGCATGGGAGTTTGACCAACCTGTCCACATGTGCTCTGTAGACTTGCAGAAGGCTTTCGACCATGTCCCTCAGGCAATCTTGTGGGGTGTGCTCTGGGAATATGGTATACAGGACCCATTGCTACGGGCCGTTCGTTATCTGTATTGCCAAAGCCAGAGCTTGGTGGTTGGACTCCACTAAGGCTGCCCTTTGTCACCGGTTCTGTTCATAATTTTTATGGATAGAATTTCCAGGTGCAGCCAAAGCATTGAGGGGTTCTTGTTTGGTGGCCATATGATCTCGTCTCTGCTTTTTGCAGATATTGTCCATTTGGCTTCATCGAGCCGGGACCTCCAGCTCTTGCTGGAGTGATTCACACCTGAGTGTGAGGGGACCAGGATGAGAATCAGCACCTCCAAGTCCGAGGCCATGGCTCTCAGCAGGAAAAGGGTGGAATGCACCCCTCCCCCGGGTCTGGAATGAGGTCCTGCCCCAAGTGGAGGAGTTAAAGTATCTCGGGGTCTTGTTCACGAATGAGGGAGGGATGGAATGGGAGATCAACAGGCAGATCGGTGCAGCCTCTGCTGTAACGCAGAGCTTGTACCGGTCCATCGTGGTGAAGAGGGAGCTGAGCCGGAAGGCAACGCTCTCAATTTACCAGTTGATTTACGTTCCTACCCTCACCTATGATCACGAGCTTTGGGTAGTGACCAAAAAAACAAGATCGCGAATACAAGCGGCTGAAATGAGCTTCGAGTAGTTCGAGGAGCTTGGAGTAGTTAGCCAGTTATGGCTGGAGGGGTATTGTCATTGGCTTGGCGGCTGGTGTGACAATAACTTTGTCCTGGCCATTGCTCGGCTCATGCACAGGCCGGCTTTCTGAGATTTTGCAAAGACACTAACTATGACCTAAACCTGTGCGAGTGGCAGCTAATTTGCATATATGACCTTTGACCTTGTCACAGTGACCTTTAACATATAAAGTTTGTCCTGCGCTTCAGGTGTCCTGGCTGAGGGGATATGACGTTCTATAGAACAGCTATTTTTTAAAGTTTTACAGTAAGGTCTGCTATGTCATGTTTATGACAGGTTATGTTACCTTGGTTTATGTCAAGTTGTCAAAGTCATCTCAGACAATGTCAACTGTGCATCAAATGTGACAATTTACTGAATGACACTTAACTGTCATAAGCATTCATTAATGTTCATGACAGGTGTCATGTCATGATTGAGTGTTGTCAGTCTTATGAACCCCCACTCAAATAAAGTGTTACCCAAAATTCTCACTCTGTGCTAATGTGGTCAAAATGATCATAGCACTGCAATTACTTTCAATTGAGTTATAGCATCAAAGTAAGTACACTTTTGTTGTGAAAAATGTGACACTCTCAGATCTTCACAAAATTCTCACTGTGTGCTAATGTGTACTTTCATGCTCTGACCCTTCTGAGCTTAGATACAGTACCGCAAATTACTGTGTAGTATCAAGCAGTATAGTAGGCAAGAGTGATTTTCAGATCTACACACTGGAGTGTGATAGAATGAAAGTAATTGCACTGCTGTGTTACTTTTGACCACATCTCAGTGAGAATTTGTGAAGGTCTGAGAGTGTCACAATTTTCAACCCAAAAATGGTAAGGGGATAGCCTTTTGTAGCACACCGACGGAGGAAGCATCGTTGCCACCTGCCTTTTGTTAATTTAGCCCACACGGTGGGCAGGAACAGGTATAAGAAAGCAGACAGGGAAAAAAACGGAACAAGGGATGCCAGGAGAGAGAACCAGTCTTGCCAAACATAGCAGGCAACAGAGGGAGTACCCACTCTCTCAACAGAAACACAATAAGGGAAGTAGATCAGGGTGTGAGGAAGGGCAGATTGGTCCCCGAAAGAAGCTATCTTTTATATTCTCTTTTCCCCTCCTTTTTTCTTCTTCCCTCTCTCTCTCTTTCTCACTTTAACAGAAGAAGCAAACCAGCACAAGGCCACTTAAAACTCAGGTAAAGAATTGCCAAATACCAGCTGTGAATAGTGTGACTTCACGCAGACAAAGACCCAGCACCTTCTAAACGGTGCTGGCTTCTTAAATAGGTTTTGTGCCTGATGTTTAATTGCCAGCAGGTGCAGCTCTTTTCCCGCCACCGGTGTTGATGGTGGTGTGCCGCCCTCTGCTGGTTGGAGGGGGGACAGCAGGCCTGGAGTCCAGCTGTCTCCTCACTCCTTTGTGTATTTTGTGTAACCCAAATGTACACTGGACATAAAGAAGGTCAAAAAAACACAATAGTGTAGGAACATTGGTGCTATGACTTTTTAGAACTTAGATACAGTATCACGCAATACTGTTTAGTAAAAAGCAGTGTAGAATTCGAGAGTGATATTCAGATGTACTGGAGTGTGATAGAATGAAAGTAATTACAGAACTATGTTACTTTTGACCACATTAGCACACAGTGAGAATTTTGTGAAGATCTGAGTGTTGCATTTTTCACCCCAAAAATGGTATGGTGATAGCCTTTGTGTATTTTTGAGCATAAAATGTGACATAAATCTATTGTCACCAAATTCACACTGGACATAAAGAAAGTCAAAACAAATGCAATAGTGTACTTACATTCATGCTATGACCCTCCAGAGCTGAGATCAGTACCGCAAAATACTGTATAGTATCAAGGAGTATAGTAGGCGCAAGGTGATCTTCAGATCTACTCACTGGAGTGTGATAGAATAAAAGTAGTTGCACTGCTATGTTACTTTTGATCAGCGGCTGGTACTAAGAATTTGGGTTGCCCAATTTATCCTGGCACTGCACACCTTACAGCCGCTAAATTGTCCACAGTCACAGAGTTAATAAGAAGGAAAATGTATTCCACAGATTTAATCAGGCTTTGTTCCCTGTTTTATTTTGATCTTTTTCTTCCATGTCCCCATGTCAATAGATCATTGCGATTATCACTACATTAATTACAAATTGATAATAAAACCAGGCATGCTAAATATAGTCCACTAATATTTTACTGAGATTTTCATTTTTAAAAATACCAAAAATAAATGGAAGAAAGTTAAGCAGAAAAACAAAAACAAAACACATCTCAAATCTCAAACCAACACAGCTTTGTGTGTTGGCCAATGGCACTACTTAAACACAAATTCTTCCCTTCTTTCCTTCTGTCCTGCAAATTTCTCTATTACTTTTTGGTTAAAGTCAGCCATCTCAGTCACCAGTCTCTTTTCCATG
This sequence comes from Tandanus tandanus, assembly GCA_039654325.1. NCBI lineage: Eukaryota > Metazoa > Chordata > Actinopteri > Siluriformes > Plotosidae > Tandanus > Tandanus tandanus. Next base: position 5,737 of record JBCNYH010212672.1, on the reverse strand, counting down.
GACAGCATGGCCAATGCATTCAGTCTCTCTTGGACCATTGTGTTTCTGAGAAAAGTTTTAATTATTTTCAAAGTTGAGAAGCACCGCTCAGCTTCCACTGTGGTCATGGGTGAGGTGATGAGGATTTTTAGGATTGTGACAGTCTCTGAAACTACCTCTTTAAGATTGTTTTCCATAAACAAGTGGAACACTTTCACAGCACTACAACAGGCTTTGAACTCATCCTAGCTGTAGATGAAACTAAGCTTCATCTTCAGCTTGCTTACATTCAGGGTGCTTCAGGGTGCTGTCCCATGCATCTGCAGGAAATGCCTTGTTGCACTGCTCAAACATGTCCCCCTGCAGCAAGGTGGCACTGATAAGGTGGTTTGTGAAGGCGAAGCAATCACTGGCATGTCCCAGCATGGTATCACACACCTACAGAAAAAATGAAACATTTACAATTCCGCAGTTTATGTCTGTGATCTTAACAAATACCAATATCAAAATGTCAAATGGCTAATTTCTCCAAAATACAGGGTACCTACCTCCTCTGCAATCCTCTCAAGTTGATGTGGGATGAGTGTCCAATGCCTTTTCCCAGCTGAGGGCCCCTGCTTTACTCAACCATGGAATGGAGAGAATTTCTGTGGACAACAGAAATCATTGGAAGTCTAATTTCTAATCTAATTAATAATAGGAATACTCCTCCTACATGATTTTTTGAATGTCCTGCTGAAACTGCTGGATACACCCATTAATATGGACTGCATGAAATCTGGCATAGAGAAGGTCTACATGTGGCATGACATGGTGGAAGAGTTTCAGAAAGAAGTTGAAATCCTGATCCTCTAGCAACATAGCAAAGGCCCCAGCTTCTCTGACACTTACAGGGTCAAAAACATCTAAGTCTTGGATTGTCTCAAAACATTGAGTGAGGTCCTCTCTGTACTCAAACATAGTCTTCATGGCACGGCTGTGAAAGTTCCATCTGATGTTGCTGGATTTTGGCAGTCGATGAGCCACCACTTTGTCAAGGACAGAGGTCCACTTGGGTGATTTGGAAAAGAAGACAGAAAATCCACAAAGGTCAGAGAAAAATATTCTCACCTTAGATATGTGAGAGGTGGCCTGTTGCATTATCAAGTTGAGCTGATGTGTGTAGCAGTGGATGTAGTGGGCATTAGGGTATTCTTCCTGTATTTTCTTCTATACACCTGCAGTGGCAGCCGTCATCACGCTGGTCCCATCATATGCCTGGCAGATAAGTTTGACTTTCTGATCCTCAGGAAGGATGACAGCAAGACGTTCCTTTAGTACTGCAGCAATAGAATCAGCTGTCGCTGACAGCAGGGGAATGAACTCGAAAAATCTCTCCTGCACATTGTTTCTGTCATCTATGTAGCACAGCACAAGACCAAGTTGGTGCTGTATGGCAATATCTATAGTCTCATCCGCTTGGATTGCAATGGGATCTCTACTCTGAGCTACTTTGATGATGTGCTCCCTCACAAAAGACAGCACACAGTCCAATAATTCATTTTGCACAGTTTTTGAAGTCCAATTAAAAACAGTGGCGGTCTCTAGGTGCTCTTTTAACACGCCATCAAGGGAGGCAACAAAATCCACCAACCGGCGAAATATCCCAGGATTTTCAGAGGTCTCAGTCTCATCATGGCCACAGAGAGCCAGCCCAAAAGGTCAACAAAATTTAAAACAGTCTATTATTCATGACAGGATGTATCGATTTTTAGTCAACACTTCGATCTGCCTGCTGATGCTAATCCTGTAGCCATCATTCAGCTGTTCAGCAATGCTAAGTCTACCGAAAAAGTTTATCTTCATGCTTTCGTGCCGTTTACATTTTTCTGACAGATGCTTTAAGTCTCTTACACCAGTCCATGTCCACAACATTTTGGTGCTGGCACTTTGAAAGAACAGGTAGAGAAAGCAGTAAAAGGCATTACTCACGCCACATCCAACCAACCAACTCCGTTTATCGTAGCAGGCATGGGAGTAGCACCGGGTGTACGCTCGCCGTGGTCCTTCTCTGCTGCTGAATCTGTAAATCGGTTCGCCAAGCCCCTTAATTTTCTTTTGATCCTCCACTGAACGTCTAGAAAATAGGTGGTTTTGTAAGGACAAAGCTGAGTTTTGTTCGTTTTCAGTAGTTTTGCTCGCATTCACCATCTTGTTCAGCTATCTTAGTCGCAAAAGATGAGATTGACAAGTGACGGTCAATGTGGGGTCCGTGAACATGATTCACACCTGCAAGAACTGTCCAATCACATCACATCAAACAGTAAAACAATGCTAATTCACTGCAAATAAAAGTGGGAGGGGCTGGGTCTCACAATTCTAGGAAACCTAGAGGAAACAATTAAAATACAGCCTCAAATTACCTGCTAACTAAACGTTTGACAGTCTCCAGTTATCATCAGGTGGGCGCCTCTCAGGAAAGAAGTATGTGTTCAGACTGATTCAGATTCAGACAGACCACGACCAATACCATATAAAAACAATAATGGCTGTTGACAGATGCTAAAATGAAAAAAATAAAAATAAATATTAAAAAAAATATATTATTTTGTGGTTGTTTTATCTAAATCATATTTAACATATTTAAATAAATTTCCATGTAGATATTTATAGAGGGCGGCATCCTAGAACACTGTTCTTGACAGCAGCCACTGTTTTTGACCACATTAGCACACAGTGAAAATTTTGTAAAGATCTGAGAGTGTCACATTATTCACCCCAAATGGAGATAGCCTTTGTGTTTTTTTGGCAAAAAAAAGTGATGTAAATTGACTGTCACCAAATTCACACTGGACGTAAAGAAGGTAAAAACAAACACAATAGTGTACCTACTTTCATGTTATAACTCTCCAGAGGTGAGATACAGTACAGCAAAATGCTTTGAGTATCAAGCAGTATAGTAGGCGAGAGTGATATTCAGATCTACGCACTGGAGTGTGATAGAATGAAAGTAATTACATTGCTATGTTACTTTTGGCCACATAAAGGACAGAGGGAGAGTGTCACATTTTTCACCCCAAAAATGGTATCAACATAGCCTTTGTGGATTTTTGAGCAGCACTTATGACATACATTGATTGTCACCAAATTCACACTGGACGTAAAGAAAGTCAAAACAAATGCAATAGTGTACTTACTTTCATGTTATCACTCTCCTTAAAGATAAAGATAAAGATAATGAGATCTTTATTGTCAACTGTTGCATGAACAATGAAAATCAGTTTAGCCGCTCTTCGTTTAGCAGCAATTTGGAAAAGACATACACAAAAGACAACTAAGGTAACTAAAATAAGCTGTATATGTGCATATACCTACATATACATATATACACATACCTACATATATGCACCACATATAGACACATATACATACATATATCCTGTATATGCAATACATATACACCTATCCACATATTTACACAAGTACAGACTTATACATTTTTCCACATATGCATGCTTATAGAGACATGTACAGAAGGGTTCATGATATGTCAAAGGTGCATGGTATACACAGGGTGAGAGGTAGAGCTTTTTAATCATAAGGTGCATGATGCTAAAATGTTATATGATATGAGACCTGCTGTAAACATGAGTAATGCACTTAACCATGATAATTGCACTTAAACATGAGCATTGCACTTAAAGAGTAACATTGCACTGTCTAGGAAGATGGTGTGAACGATGGTTATTCAGTCAGTGTATGTGACAGTTGTGGTGGGGTTGTACATTAACAGCTTGTGGGTAAAAGCTGTTCCTGAGTGTTAGTTTTTGTTTATAGTGTCCTGTACCTTTTTTCCGGAGGGCGAGGGGAGAAAAGGGGGTGTCCATGGTGTGTGGGGTCACTGATACAGCTCTCCTCCGAAGTCTGCCAGTGTAAATGTTACTGGGAGGGGGTTAAGTGTAGTTCCAATTACCCACTCTGCCGTCCTCACCACCCACTGCAGGGCCTTCCTGTCCTCTGCAGTACAGCTGTTGAACCACACTGTACAGCAGTAGGTCAGGAGGCTCTCGATGGCAGAGCGGTAAAAGTTTGTCAGTAGGGGTCGGGGTAGGCGGGCTTGTCGGAGCTTTCTGAGGAAGTACATCCTTTGTTGTGCTTTCCCCATGTGGTGAAAGATGTTTTTGGTCCAGGTGAAGTCAGCAGAGATGTGAACTCCAAGAAACTTGAAGCACTCCACCCTCTCTACCTCCTTTCCATCAATAAAGAGGGCGGAGTTGTTTAGATCTCCTGAAGTCTCCTGATGTGTTAGAGTTAGTAGGTGAGATTGATGTTCAGATATATGCACTGGAGTGTGATAGAATGAAAGTAATTGCAGTGCTATGGTACTTTTGATATCATTAGGACACAGTGAGCATTTTGGTAACATCGGAGAGTGTCACATTTTTCACCCCACAAATGGCATGGGGATAGCATTTATGTTTTATTGGCAAAAAAATGTTAATTGATTGTCACCAAATTCACACTGGACGCAAAGAAGGTCATTGGTCAAGGTATTGACACAATACTGTGTAGTATCAAGCATTATTGTCGGTGAGAGTGAAATTCAGATATATGCACTGGAGTGTGACAGAATGAAAGTAATTGCACTGCTATGTTACCTTTGACCACAATAACACTCAATGAGAATTTTGTGAAGTTCTGAGAGTGTCATATTTTTCACCCAAAAAATTGGATGGGGATAGCATTTTTGTACTTTTGAGCAAGAAATGTAACAAATTTATTGTCACCAAATTCACACTGGACGTAAAGAAAATCAAAACAAAAGCAATAGTGTACTTACTTTCATGCTATGACCATCCAGAGCTGAGATACAGTACCACAAAATACTGTGTAGTATCAAACAGTATATTAGGCAAGTGTCATATCCAGATCTACTCACTGGAGTGTGACACAATGAAAGTAATTGCACTGCTATATTACTTTTGACCACATTAACACTCAGTGAGAATTGTGTGAAGATCTGAGAGTGTCACATTGTTCACCCCAGAAAAATGGTATGTGGATAGCCTTTGTGTATTTTTGAGCAAAAAATGTGATGTAAATTGTTTGTTACCAAATTCACAGTGGACGTAAAGAAGGTCAAATCCATTTAATAGTGTACTTACTTTCATGCTCTGACTCTCCAGAGCTGAGATAACGTACTGCGCAATACTGTGTGGTATCAAGCAGTATAGTAGGCAAGAGTGATTTTCAGATCTATGCACTGGAGTGTGATAGAATGAAAGTAATTGCACTGCTGTGTTACTTTTGACCACATTACCACACGATGAGAATGAATTTTGTGTAGATCTGAGAGTGTCACATTATTCACACCAAAAATTATATGGAGATAGCCTTTGTGTATTTTTGGGCAAAAAAATTTACGCAAATTGATTGTCACTAAATTCACACTGGATGTAAAGAACATCAAAACAAATGCAATAGTGTACTTACTTGGATGCGATGACTTTCCAGATTTGAGATACAGTACCGCACAATACTGTGTAGTATCAAGCAGTATAGTCGGCGAGAGTGATATTCAGATTCACACCATTGGAGTGTGATAGAATGGAAGTAATTGCAGTGCTATGTTACTTTTGACCACAATTTTGTGAAGATCTGCTAAGATCTGCATTTTTCAGCTGTGGGGAAAAAGACCATATATTGTTCTTGTTTTTTAAGTGTAGTGTTAGTAGCTTATATTCTGTATTAATTTAGCATTAAAATAAGAGGATAGCTT
>JBCNYH010212561.1:0-17838 GCA_039654325.1 Tandanus tandanus | reverse complement strand
GTGATGATCTTGAGGGAGCTTGGTGGAATCGTGATGATCTTGAGGGAGCTTGGTGGAATCGTGATGATCTTGAGGGAAGTTGGTGGAATCGTGATGATTGTGCTGACAATTGACAGTCAAAAATGTTGCCGTAGTACAACGTGGGAATTGTAGTAGAGCTTATTAGAATGTAACAGACCTTGATGCACCATCGTAGTGGATCTTGATGAACTTGGAAACATGACTCCTACAAGTTTCATCTCTTGGTTGCACCCTGCCTCCTTTTTATACCCCAATCGTGCTTCAAGCGTGCTCAAAAATCGTGGAGCTCCACGCTTTTTTTGCCCCAGTGTAAATCCAGGGTAACTGAGCTAATCTTAGTGCTTCTGTTTGAAATTCAGTCGTACTTTTCTAGTAACAACAAAAAACATTTTTCTACTACTACTTTCCTTTGGATACCACTTTGCATTGCAGTCCAGAATAAAACAAGCGAACCATATTAGCCTGCCTTCTCAAAGTCTGGGTTTTGAATTGAAGAGGTCAGTATGCCATTGTAATCCAGACATTTTTATCAGGTAGATATTTAACCTCATTTAATAATTGCCAAAGCTCCTACATGAGACATAGACAAAACTATTTGTGCAAATTGAGGTTAGCATGACATAATGTAGACTAACATCAGTCAACAAATCTGATGATTCTGTAATGCATGTAATACACTACGGAACGCCAGCAGAACATCTGCAACACACCAATGTAAATTTTCCTTCCCCATTTATTGATGCACCTTTAAATGAACTGAAATTAAAGTGAAATACATTTTTGTGTACGTTATTGCAATCTTTTATATGCCATAAACCATACACCCAGCTCTTCCCCTCCCGTTCCTATGCCTCTGCTTCAGAGCAAATCCTTTGGAGTCAGTGACTGCCTGAAATCGTAAACTTATAGACACCGGGGGATTTTTATTTTTTTTTCAGTGATGCCAAAGTTTTGCCATAGCATGAAGTGCTTTCAGTTCCTCCTTGTTCTTAGGGTTTTTTTCTAGCCAGTGAAATCCATGCTCAACTGTTTTCAGATCACGGGAAATGACTTTTCCTGGCACTTTTGAAGTTTGCTTCGAGTTATTGTTTTTCAGTAGTCTTAAGCACTGTCCAATGAGCAGCCCGAACTTTATCAAGTTAACTAATTATTAAAAACTACAAGAGTAGGAAGCCATGGGGTATGCGTTGAGCAGTTTCTGGGGCACAAGGTTTTTATTTATTTATTTATTTATTTTTAAATCCTGAATCACCCAGATATGCCACAGTGTCATGAGGATCCGGATCACGAGGAGCAGCAGTGCACACTTCCTAGAGCAGCATACTTGTAATGCCGATTAGATTGAGATTCTCATGCCACAGCCTGCCTGTTTCAAAGGTGGTGATATCCACTAAGGATTGTGCCACACTGAAGGGAGCTTCCAGGATCTTTTCCTTATGAATGATGAAACTGATCTGATGATCAAATCGCCACCATCTTTACCAAATCGTAGTGTGGGTTATTTAAAAAGCATAGCAGCAAGTGCTCAGAAGTTTATCATATTTGAAAGTTTATCATATTTTATTTCCATTTGCAGGATTTTAGTTCGTGTTCTATTTCAGATCGCACCACTTAGTGGTACATCGTAGTTCCAAGAACGTTGGGAATCTGTGTAAAATGGGAATAAAAACAGAATGCAATGATTTGCAAGTCTTGTAAACCACTATTTTATTCACAATGGAACGTTTAAAGAAAAAAATAAAATAAAAATAAGGTCGTTTTGAATTTGATGGCAGAAACATATCTCAAAAAGTTGGGACAGGGCCATGTTTACCACTGTTTATCCCTCCCCCCCTCCCCCTCTTTTTTAAACAACCCTCTGTAAACATCTGGGAACCAAGGAGACCAGTTGTTTTTTCCAGGACTTTTGGGAGAGGAATGTTTCCCATTCTTGTCTGATTCAATGAGATTCAAGCTACTTAATAGTCCTGGGTCTTCTTCGTTATGTTTTTTTGCTTCGTGATTTCAACTCTCGTGAGTTTTCTCTTCTGCGACAAAGGCATGTAGTAGAATTCAAAACAGGAATTTTTCAAATTCTCAATGCATTGCTTAATACTGCTCATCTTTACAGGTTATTGGGTATGATGGCTGCTCCACATTTCTAGAGTGACATTGGTGTAGCGCCACCATCTGGTATAATAGTACTTATGATTTATGTTAGACTTGCTATAGTTATTGGTGATGATGATGATGATGATGATGATATCCCCATGCCCAGGATGACTCTGGTATAGCGTCGCCATCTGACAACAGAGTGGCTTTTTCTACCATCTAAAACATATTGCTCCTAGAGGGTGCAGGTTATGAGGGTTATCTTTGTACCCACATGCGCTGAATGACTCTTTGATATAGCGCAACTGGCAGCAGAAAGAATGGCTAATTCTTAGATCTCAGCTTAGCCAAAAATGTACACATTTTTCCTGCTGGTTCGGGAATCGAACCAGCGACTTTTCAGTCCCAAAGCCGCTTCTCTAACCGTTAAGCTTAGGCTACGGCTGCGGGTGGCACAGTGGTTAGCGCTTCTGCTAATATAATTATAATAATATAATAATATATTAATTATAATAATATTAGCGCTTCTGCTAATATACGTATAAAATTCTTAAGGGTTCACGAACTTTCAAGCGCCACTGTATACATGTTTGACTTTCTGCATTTTCTTTGATGATCTTGAAATTTCTTCCACCCCTGATGCTACATATCACAACCAAAAGTTTCACATTGTATAAAACAAGGGCGGCGTGGTGTCATAGTGGTCACCATCTCGCTGCCTTACAGCAGGAAGGTCCTGGGTTTGATTCCTGGGCTCGGGTGTTTGTGTGTAGTTTGCATGGTTCCCCTGTGCTTGCACGGGTTTCCTCTGGGTACTCCGGTTACCTCCGCCAAGGAGGTTATGTTCTCACCGGCGTTGCTTTGTTTGTTTGTCTGTCTGTCTGTCTGTTAGCACCATTACTCCAAAACTTATGAACGGATTATGATGAAATTTCCAGGATGCGTCAGAGATGATACAAGGAACAACGGATTAAATTCCGGCAGGGATCCACACTGTTGTCTGGATGCAGGGAATTTTAAAAGATTTCTTAGCGCGGATGACCACATCATCCGGGTTACCGTGATCCATACCGAAGCGCAACTGCCAAACTTCCAGGCTTGCGTCCGACGGTGTGATCTCATCCCTTTACCTTTCCGTACAACCTTTAGGCCAATCATCACAAAAACGATCCGGTTATTAATACTCCCTCATCCGGGCGCAAGGCCTCGTATTCGAGGCAGGGCCCTATACACGATGATGTGCTGCGCGATTGCATTGTAGGGCTCGAAATGAACCGATGTCGCATTTATAAAAATGCCGCATTTCTTACGATACCGTATGGGGGTGCCGAACGGCCTTGGCGGAGGTCTGCGCTCTCCGAGTGCTTTTCTAGGTTTTCTCTTTGAATTGGTTTGCGATCCAGATCAGGGCGTACCCGGCCTTCGACCGGCGTCCCGTGACCCTTGCAGGATGAGCCGTCCGGCGGACGGACGTGCGCCGGGCCTTTCATATCGCGGACGACGGTGCCGCGAGTTCATGCCGGCGACCCGAGTGCTCATTCGAATTGAACATTAACCCGTGGTACCTTTTACGGTTGTCACTCAGCCCGGTTCTGAAGACAGTTGCCAGGCCGCCTGGCCTTTGGAACCCCGTGCACGCGGTAAGATACGGTTGTTCCTCGCGAGACTTTCCGCAGAGCATTCCTCAGCGAAGACGCTGGGAGGGGGAGGGGGAAGAGGGAAGGGAGGGGGAGGGGCTGAACGGAGTAGCCCCGCCTCGTCTGAGCGGCGGAGCCTCGTGAGGAGATTGCAGGGAAATCTGACGCGGTTTTCCTCTGAGGAGAGGGGACATCGAGGCGGCCGCTCACAGGAACACCGAGCTCTCGGCTTCCAGGATACCGTTCGGGTTGCACCGTATAGCCGGGGGAATGCGGGAACAGCCAAGGAAGTAAGTGTGAACCGCCGGGGCCGTCGGGAAACGTCGGTGAATCCCCCCCACAGACACCGGAGCTGCTTAAAGATGATGCTAGCAATGCTAGCGGTTGTCGTAGGCGATGTTTACAGTCCAGCAGGTGCCTGTCGTCTCTCCCAAAGCGACCGAAGACGCATTTAATCCCTTTGTTGTGCTTTTTCCTTCCCCCAGCCGTTCTCCGGTCGTCCCCCTCACACCGACGCGCTGCCCGGTGCCCATTTCGGAGGATTGAAACACGTATTTTGGACCGAAATCCGGCGATTAGACCCCCCCGGCCCGCTGCTCGGTGCTGTCTGATGTCCTGGTGTGTTTTTGTCCTGATCCAGGTCGTGAAATCAGAACCAGCCGACGGTAGCGGTGTTTACAGAGTTGGAAATGAACCTCAAGTTTAATTAAAGACGTGTGTCATCGTTGCTATTAGTGACGTAGTCATAGACGTGTTGTTGTTGTTATTATTATTATTATTATTATCATCATCTGAGGCCACACAGCACCTGGTACCTCCTGGCTCCCTGAAGGGTCTGTCAGGGTCGCCTGGTTGATTATTTTTGGTAAAAGGCCAGCTTTTCACACCGCCAGGGACCACAATCCTACTGTTATGGTCGCAGGGAGGCCGGAGCCCATCTCAGCCGGCACCGGGCGAAGGCAGGGTTACACCCGCCGAACAGCCAGACCATTGCAGGGCAACACACACCTGGAGGAAACCTACACAAGCACAGGGAGATCACGCAGACTCCACACGGAAGCGCCCGAGCCCGGGACTCGAACCCAGGGCCTTCAGTGCTGCGCTAACCACGCCGCCGCCGTTGCGAATACCCAGCATTTCGAAAGTCGCTTGCTGTGGGGTGGACGTGCTAATGGGTATTCCGCCGTGTGGGCACTGATATAGCAAGGACCGGTTCTCTGTGGGACCACTGTCGGGTTTTTGTGGATGGATACTGTGGGGCGGTGGTGTAATCGAGAGGTCACGGGTTCGAATCCCTGTTAGACCCCCCCACCGTGCTACGGTGTTAGCCGCAGGCGCCCTCCTGTTGTCCACACAGCAGTAAAAATGGGTACCAGTTGGAATACTGGGACGGAAACCTCTAGGCTCCAGGGTGGGGCGGACTCCTAGTTGCTTCACGCTGCGGAAGCAAGGGATGAGCTCCGGCCCGATGAGCCGCTAGGCTTGGGTGTAAAACGCCCAACGGACTTACTGTGGGCGACGTAGGGACCCACTAAAGTGAAAACTGAAGTTGTGGATAACATTTTAGGATAACGAATGAATAGGTTCGGTATTGAACTGCAGTTTTGGCGATCGGTTCACTGGTAGTTTCTGGGAGAGAATTATTACAGATTGGACTTAGACGGGGTGATCTTCAGTCATTACCAATGAAAATGTTGTCAACTCATTCCGTGTGGCCCGCGATAGCTTTTAAATAACATAATCATTGTACATTCTTTGCGCCAACCGTTACCGTGAACGCTAATTCATACGGGACCGCGTTCTGTGATGAATTGGCCCTCGATGACCCTCGTAAAAACGAATTCGACACCACGGCTCTGCGATTTGGTTTTAATGTCGCACGTCACGTGATTTTTCATCATTTGAACAATTTATGTAGGATACAGCCGTGCAATGCCACTGTTGTGCCGATGCCAGGCGCTGTGCTAACTGCAGCTAATCGCAGGGTGTACTCCGCCTTCTATCGACCAAGCTTCGCAAGAGATGATCGTTACAGCCATGGTAGCATAGAACTAATTAATACGAATCTGCAAAGTATATCTTTTTTTACATTTTTTATTTTAGATACGTTATTCATTCCACAAGGAGAAGAGACACACAAATCCCCAGAGAAGTGAGAAGTTATAAGGATTAGAGGTCTGAGAATTTAATACTGTCGTTACGATAAGGATGGATGTGTGAAAAATAAGAACCCTTTATTATAATTTTATTATATTTAGTATAATTTAATATATTTCTAGAGAGTAAAATTACTTGGGGACAAAACATGCTAATGCTAAATTGGTAATGCTAACGCCTGCATTACTATTTTCGACACCCTTGTCGGACTTTGCAGGGGTATCTGGTCAGCGCTCGTAATTTAAAAATGTTATATTCTTATTAAATAAAAATGTTTATTTGCATTTTAATGTGTAATTTTTATATATATATATATATATATATATATAGTTTGTATGTTTATTTGCATATATTTTACAATACATCTCTTAAATAGCATGAAATGAGCTATCCAGAACGGCTCAAATGGCATAATTGTCTTATGAATTGTTAGTCTGTCCCAGCATTTCGAGAAACTTTCTTTCAAGAAAGGGAAACGGACGCAGATCGCAACCTGTTCATTACTGAGCGTGAAGCCGTACACACACTGGAAGCGATGAGCCCACGCAGATCTGCTGACCGCGTGATCAGAAGCGTCCTGTACGTTACTGGCGTGTCGTAGCCTTGGGAGGCAAAAAGAAACACCTGAAGAAAAAATGTAATGCGGACATGAGTACTAAGAGACGCAGGAAGCTTCGGTATTTCTCTGAAGGGAATCGGGGCGTCTCTTTCTGTTGTCTGGTGGTGTTGCGTCAGCAGTGTTGATGTCCATGAAAACAGTCCAGGTTCTTTGTTCATTTCAGTTTGACTTTTATAATTGGATTCTTGGATCACACAGGCTTTAAATTTGTAAACAGCTTTCTCTTCGGGACACCTTTTATTATTATTATTATTATTATTTTCGATCAGTGTGTATTGGTAAACAGGCGTGGAGAGTAACAGATCACATGTAATGTCGTTATGTAATCTGGATCCAAAAAAAAAAAAAGGTAACTGTATTCCGTTACAGCACAGAAAAGATTACATTCTACAAATCTTACAAATGATCATCTGCCAAAAAGCGTTTGTCATCCAGGGGAGCACTTGCAGCCTTTTAGTCGTCGTTCCCATGATTTATCACGGTGTGAACATTTTTCTTTATCGTAGCAGTCCTTTCGCGGTTATTGATCTGAGTGTTCTGGTAAGATGTTAAGATGGCGTCACGATTTGGCGAGGCTGTGATACTGCAACAGTTGTACGACGGTGTACCGAATCATCATGACATTGTTACGAATCGCTATGATATAATATTTGACGACTTTGTCACGATTTTATCAAGTGTGTACTACATCAGTACGATCTTTAAGATTTTCTTGGTCACATGACCACAAGGGTCAGAATGTTCGTTGATGGTTTCTTTAATTTTGGAGGTTTTATTCACAATTCGGCGATTTGTTTCTTTTTTTTCTCTCTCTCTCTCAATCTGTACCCTGTTCTGTTATATAATACAATATAAAATAACAATGTAATCTAATATATTTATACATATAACGATTATTCACCGAAGGTGTGGGGAATAACGCAGAATGTTTCCAGAGATGAAATATCAGGGGTACTATTCATTTTTGAGACGTCCCCCAAGTCTGAGGCGCGTAATTGTTTTAGTACCACACGAGCACCTAAGCAAAAAAAGCACATTAATATGAGTGTAATATAATATTTATTATCCGTGACAGGAGCAAACAACTATTCTTGGCATCTGTTTAGCATTGCAGTAGTTCGCAGTGCATTCTTACAAGCATTGTATCAGCACCGTCGCGAAGTTGTGGCTAGCCGTAGGTCTTGGGGCGCGTATGAAACAGCACCAAACGAATAAAATGCCTTTAATACACCCCACAGCAGCCCCATAACGGATGTACAAATTACGAATGTGGTACGATGTGCTACGGATTTTTTAAAACACTTGTGCTGAGCAAGATGCATCACGAACAGGTTTGCGATGTCATTAAGAAGTGGGAAAACTTGATAAATTGTTCTCTGCCGTAACGGAAGTTGTGTATGTGGGAACAGCTCCTTAAAGTAAATTGAAAGCCTTCCGAATTCTCCTGTTACGCACGAACGCATGCATACTTTCATTATCTGGTGGTTTTTGCTGACGCTTTCGAAGTTGCAATCAACTAAAATCCGTTTGATCGCTCGCATTAGCCAGTTTGAAAAGACCGGCATACCGCTCTCGTGAGCGTGCGAAATCGCAAGAATAGGTCAGAACCACTTCGACAGGTTAACAGGCTGCGCAACCTTCTCGCAGCTTTCGCACCATATACTGCAAAATATTCACTTGCATGTGGAGTCACGAAACATCCTGACGCGAATTTCAAATATTTGCAAAAAAATATATTAAAAAATCAATTTGCATCAGTCGCTTTTCTATCGCACCTCTAGTGTGATCGCCTCGTAATCCGCTCCATAATAGAAAAGTGAGACTTTTTTCAAATTCCCTAATATTACTAAATTATGGCCGTCATGGCGGGACATAAATAAACCTAGATTGTGTTCGTTATTTTTTTACTTCCCCCCAGTGTATTACTAACTTTGGGGATGTGATCTGTACCTTGAGATGCCTGCCACGTAAGGGTTACGCTTTCATTTCCTTTTCTAGGTTATTCACATTTAGAATGCTCACTAACGTACCTCACCCTGTCCGTCAAAGACGTTACGTACATGAAACCTGGCGTAGCAGGAAACCGCAATACGTTTCTGTCCCCAGAGTGAGAGAAAAAGATGGAGGATAACCACCTCCGGCGGAGTTTACAACCTCACTGGCGTCGGTTAAAGAGAAGTTGATTAAAACCTAAAATGAAATACGGGTGTTGTTTGTTTTTAAGACTTAATTTTCCAGACATTTTGCCCATAATCGTGGAATCGCACTGATTACATTTTTAGCTCCCGCCCCTCGGGGGCTATAGGAATGGGTTTCGTCTGTCCGTCACACTTTAGTTTCCGGACATTCACTTGCCGCGCGCTGAACTTGTGCTGCGCACTTGTGCTGGCTCGCTACTATGAGTGCTAGATTGAGTTTGTGTGTGAGTGACCTTGACCTACTTTTCAAGGTCACAGAGGCAAAACTGTATAATATGAGGTTCCCGGACATTTACTTGCCGCGCGCTGAAGCTGTGGCTTTCAAACTTGGTATGCTGGCTCACTACTACGAGTGCTAGGATGAGTTTGTGTGTGAGTGACCTTGACCTATTTTTCAAGGTCACAGAGGCAAAACTGTGTATTAGGTTTCCGGACATTTGCTTGCCGCGCGCTGAAGCTGGGGCTTTCAAACTTGCTACGCTTGATCACTACTATGAGTGCTAGGCTAACATTGTGTGTGAGTGACCTTGACCTACTTTTCAAGGTCACAGAGGTTGCTTGCTCTCAGGTTTCCGGACATTTACTTGCCGCGCGCTGAAGCTTGTCGCTTGTTCTAAATCAAATTCAAATTTGTTCAATTCTATGTTGGCATATCATGAAGTGGTAATTTCGGCGGGAGCGTCTGGACCCCTGTGGTCTTTTTTCCCATTTATTTTCCATTAGAAAAAGCCTGAGATAATTTTTTTTTTTTTGGCTTACAGTATTCAATGTGTAACAATGGCATGGCGTTCATGAAAACACTGAAATGTTTCTAGGCGCAGTGTAAAACCATAAGCAAATAAATATAACGATTCCACTGAAACGTTTGTTTTGTGTGTCGTTCTGAGTAGTGTGTGAAATGTTTTCTTAGTTCAGTAATATCATACCGCTGTATTAACCTCTTAATAACAGTTCGTAGATGTGTGTAAAAAAAAAAAATAAAAAAATGAAAAAAAGCTAACTCTGTAATGCATGTTGATTTAAAAAATGGCAAATACAGAAGATATACGTTTAACTGGTGTTATGTATCAGTGTCCCTTTAGAAATATTTGTTAAAATAAGGCAGGTCTAGCGACAAATGCCTCATTTGTGTCTGGCCTTGCGGTCTAGGTTTTTCTTTTGAAATTGTTCTATCCTGTATCTGGTACATTTGGAATGCAATTGGTTCTCATCGAGTTTGGTTTCCTATTCTAATATTACACATTTACCTCACCCTTGTCCGGTTGTACCCCACGTCTTGGTATCAAAGGGGCCAGTGGACCCCACTTGAAAGAATTCTGTTCAAAACACTGCTACCTGTGGATCCGCTAAAACTGAGAGGTGTTCGTTTTACCTAATCATTGCTCTTTGTGCATTTATCTACTTTACAGCCACCAAGCACAGACAACTTGTTGGGACCATCCAAAAATGGCAGAGTTGTACCAGTCCTTAGGTAAGTACGTACACAAAGTTCAGAGTGTGGTCATGAAAATGAGGTCTTATTAAAAATATTTTTTAGAAATATAAGTCCAGTAGAGCTGAAATTTGTGGGTTGCTTTCTAGTATACTAGTGTAGAATTTGGTGACATTTTTAGTAACCTCCCGTCCCAGCTTTGCCCCCTTCTGAACCACTGTTGCCAGAGAAACAAGAGCCTCCTCTCTCCCTATTTCAGTGGTACACTTGAGTGCATCACCTCTATTGGTGCACCTAACCTCATAGTCGATATCCACCACTTGCCACGTGACCTCAAAGACCCTCTGGCACTTTGCGAAAGGCAGGGACTAACTGCTGCCTCCACATTATGCTTTTCATCACCCGGTGGCCTGCACGGAGATCTTCCACAGCCGCTTGTCAGTGTGCACCCCCACACCCCTGAGTCTTCTGCTGAACAGGAGCTTGAATTCAGTAGACGTTTGGGGGGTCACCCAAGCGGCGCCGAGGACCTACGGCAGGAGTGGGTCTTAGTGTCGCCCTTCCTCGTCCGTCACCATATCTCCGCTAACACTTGGCAAAAGCTCAACAGTCCATTACAGGGCCAACACGCACAACCATTCACACCCACACCTCGGGTCAATTTGTAACCGCCAGTTAGCCTAATGTGCATGTCTTTGGACAGTGGGAGGAAACCAGAGTACCCCGAGGAAACCCACACAAGCACAGGGAAACCATGCAAACTCCACACAGAAACACCTGAGCCCAGGACTCGAACCCCGGACCTCCTTGGTGTGAGGCAGACGTGCTAACCACTATGCTAGCGTGCCGCCCTCATCTGTCACCCGATGTGGGGAAGGTTTGATTCAAGTCCGTCTGTTCGTTCGCGCTAGACCGAGGTCTCCAAATGCTTGTAGCGCAGCAGCTGGGATGTGTCCACCCTCAGCTTGGATGTGAAGCGGGGGGGGGGACCTTGGTTGATGAGCAGGTGTTTGGAAATGTTTTATTTGCTCTTGGCGGGGAAAGAAAAGAAGGGAAAAGAGTGAGGAGCGAAAGGGGTAAATGTGAGGTGCTCTCTGGCTGCAGACGGACAGTTGAGTCTTGAGTCCAACTCCTTACACAATGCATCTAGTGATGACTGAAGGTTATTCTAATTTACACAGTTCAGGCTTTGGTGTTGCATTTGTCATCTGATGATGATGATGATGATGATGTTGACGCTTATGTTTGCTTTGCAGCGGATCTCAACAATGTAAGATTTTCCGCATACAGAACAGCAATGAAGTTACGGCGGCTACAGAAAGCTCTGTGCTGTGAGTCCATTTCAGACTGAATGCATTTCTGGGAAACTGATTAATAGAAATTAATAGGATTGCATTCACTTCTTTTTAATATTTTGCCCAAAATCACAGGTTTTTTCGTAAGTAAGACTTTATTGTGCTTCAGCAAGCCAGCAAGGTTTATACAGTAGGGCTGCCACTAAGGGCTATTATTCTACCGATTAGTCTCTCGACTATTTCACTGATTAGTCGATTAAAATAAAGGATTCATTTTTCTCAGAAAACCAAATCGACTATTTGAGTTAAGTTCTGTTTATTGTTATAAACTGTCTTCATTGTGCCATATAGCACAAAAAAACCCCCAAAGGTTTACATATTAATGTAAAAATCTATTTGTTTATAACGGCAATTCCAGCCTGACGATAAACAAAAATTACTTAAGCCAGTTTCAGTATTTCAGATTTCTCTGTTAAACCCCCGTCAGTGTAAAAAAAGTCAGCTCCTAATCTGCGTTCACACATGAAGCTATGCGTGACAAGTGAATCACCTGGCGAGAGAAACGGATCGCTTCACCGCCCGGCTCTCGTCGTCTAGGCAATTCTCTCGCATGTTCGCCACTTTGAAATTTGCCCGAGCGAAACTGTGAGCGGCGGCAAGCTTCCCTGCAACAGATCTGTGAGAGTTATATCACAGGTGTCACCGGCCAAATCCGGCCCGCCTTCGCATCAACTGTTACCGTGAAACCAACAAAAATTCGTCATCCTTCCACTAGGTGGCGGCAAACCTGTTTCCAGTGTCATTCACGGTTTAAGAAAGATTGCAATCTAGCATGCTGAAGTCAAGCACTGTCAGAAAAGGGAATGTAGATAAAGTTAAAGTGCACGCCTCATCGAGCCCAATGCACATTAGCACAGACTTTCACTGTCGACCATCATAGTTGTAGAAGGACCTGTTTAGGAAACCCTGCAAACGAACAAGAGTCAGTCACGTGAACTCTGCACAACATTGAACTAAGATACGACAATTTTGAAGTGATTTCAGCAGTTTATTAAGACGCCGCTTTGGAGGAGCGGCCCTAAATTACAGTGAGCGATGTGAGTCTGGTGTGAATGACGAGATCTATATATATATATATAGCTTGCTAAAAAAGGTACTGGTTTTTATTCTTATAGCTGGAGGAATTTGGTTGCATTGCCCACTGACTCTCTTTCTGTACAGTGGACCTACTGGGGATGTCGGCAGCCTGCGAAGCCTTCGAGCAGCACGGTCTGAAGCAGAACGAACAGTTCATAGACATCATACAGGTGATAAGCTGTCTAACAAGTATCTATGACCGGCTGGAGCAGCAGCACAGCAGCCTCGTGAACGTTCCTCTGTGCGTGGACATGTGTCTCAACTGGTTGCTGAATGTCTATGACACGTACGTAGCAGTTCCTTCATTTTCAGCTCGTAGAACAGAACTTCGTGTGCCTGCATTCTGCGTACATGTCTAAACGTGTGCCGACCTACATAGCATTTTTTTGCAAATACGTATTATTATTATTATTATTATTATTATTTAGGGGCTTCATAGCGAAGGGAGTAAATACATGTCCACGCACCACTTTTTTGTTGTTGTTGTTTGGTTTTGTTTTTTTTTTAGAATATTTATATCTTTTTTCATTTCAGTTCATTAAGGTGAAATATGACGTGTGGGTCCATCACATAAAATTCGATGGCAAGGATGGATTTAGATTACAGGTTGTATGACACCAAAAAAGGAAAAATGCCGGAGGGGTTGAACGCTTTTACAAGCCGCTCTGTATGTCAGACTTCCAGCTGTGCGAGCAGAGCAGAACAAATTGCTTAAAGTCTCTATGAAGATGTAAACATTTATTTAAGAGATTCATCTTTTGAAACTCACTAAGAATTTTGGTACTGCAGGTAAACATAAGAAAAGCACTCCCTGTAGTCATATCTTTTTAAACCCGTTCAGAGTTGTAGTGTGTGCAATGGGGAAACACAAGGGAAGCAAACTAAAATAAGGTTTTTAAGGTTTGTTTTTTCCATTTTTAAAGCATGACTATGATTACTCTGCTTAAGGATAATTAACCGTTATTCCACAAAATCAGTGGATCCTTAACTATCGCTGGAAAGATGGGTAGTGCTGAGCCGAGACTGAGTGGGATCACCGCTTTATCATATCCACGTCCACTGGTTTGAGATATTTGAGCATTTTATTGTGTTATTAAAATGACAAATGATACAAAAATCTGCTTGTTGCGTCATGCACTTCATCGGCTAAATAAACCCCCACAAACCGGCAAACTGAAACAGAAAGTAAACTTTGTGGAACGCCTGCCTGCTCACATGACTTCACCCCCCGAACCTGAGGAGTGTCAGAGTTGCCAACCGGGCAACAGCAAAATGCTTGCTCTATATAGGCTCTGGAAATTAAATTGTGGGTGGTGTCGGCATGCAAAAAAGAAAAATGAGGCAAGTTTGGTGGACACGAGCCCTAATTCTTGGGGGGGGGGGGGGAAGCTCGGTATTTTTTGAAGTTTTGTTTTCAAGTACAGTAAGCTCAGCACTTTGTTCGGCCGTGTTTGTTTTTCTTCACTCAAGGTACATGAGCTGATATCTCCACTACTGGCGCTCATGATTACTCCTATCCTGTCACTGTGGATATAATAATGTTTATTACCCCAAGATAGCGAACCAATCAGATTGTGCCACTCCCGTGTAGTATGAGCTAATTTCTTTCATATGCAAATTTAAATGATATTAACAAAAAAGTTTCTTTTCCCCCCTATGTTCAAGTCCCAGTTAAATGTTTAAAAAGTCCACGACAGTGATTAAAAATATGAAAACTTACGGGTGACGTAGATCGTAGCTGAGGCCCCTGCAAATGGATTCTGTTGGGGATTTTTGCTTTGAGGAAACTTCTGTGGTGTGATAATTACATTCAACATTGCATACGGTGCAGATTACTATTTAAAGTAAAACATTCCTCCTAATGTCATCTTTGTTTTATCAATTTAGCCAGAACAGGTTTGTTTGTTTGTCGTCACAGGTCATGGCTCAGTTGTCACAGGAGGTAAACAAAAATCAGCTGCATTAATTGTGTAATTTTAAGCATTTCAAGGTAATTACACAAATTGACAGGAATCTTGGCTGTACTCCAATGTCAGGATCCTTTCAAGTGAAGTACAGCCACAGTTTAGATTGTTTAGCACAGCATTTCAGCCATGTTTAAGGTCACTAACGATTAGCTAATGCTAGGCATCTGCTGCTGTCAGAGCAAGTATAATGTTAACTAAAGACAGCATGGGCCACTGATTGTGATTTTGCCTATTCAGTTCAATTCAGTTTTATTTGTATAGCGCTTTACACAGTAGAAACAAATTTGATAAATAATTTAAACATTTCTACAAACCCGACACATCCCCAATGAGCAAGCCCTGGCGAAGGTGACAAGGAAAATCTCAAGGACACGCGGAAGAAACCTTCAGAGGAACGAGACTCAAAGGGAAACCCGTCCTGGCCACAACAGACTCATAAAACATCCTGAGCAGAGTTCGGCAGATGTTAAACAACGTTAGCCACCTCAAAAATAGACACGGCTCTGGCCCTTCTTGTAAAGTGCGGTAGTGTTCTTAACCCAGTCCAGTTTATTGTCAGTATGAACTCCGAGGTATTTGTAATCCTCCACCATTTCCACATTGACGCCCTGGATGGAAACAGGGGTCGCTGGTGTTTGGGATCTCCTGAAATCCACAATCAGTTCCTTGGTCTTTGTCACATTAAGCTGCAGATGATTCTGCTCACGCCACGTGACGAAGGAGTCCAGAGCAGCCCGATATTCCGTCTCATCACCTCCACTGATACAGCCGACTACAGCAGAGTCATCAGAAAACTTCTGAAGGTGGCAGGTCTCTGTGCAGTAGCTGAAGTCCGTTGTGTAGAGGGTGAAGAGAAAAGGGGAGAGGACGGTCCCTTGTGGTACTCCGGTGTTACTGACCACCGTGTCCGACACACAGTGCTGCAGGCGCACATACTGTGGACTTCCGGTCAAGTAGTCCACAATCCAGGACAGAAGGGAGGTGTCCACGTGCATCACTGTCAGGTTTTCACACAGGAAGGTCGGCCTGATGGTACTAAATGCACTGGAAAAGTAAAAAAACATGACCCTCGCAGTGCTCCAGGGTGGTCCAGGTGTGTGTAGACACCTCTCTCCCTGTGCTTGCGTGGGTTTTCTCCAGGTACTCCGGTTTCCTCCCACAGTCCAAAAACATGCACAGTAGGCTAATAGGTTGTTCTAAATCACCCTTAGATGTGAGTGTGAATGGTTGTGTGTGTATTAGCCCTGCAGTGGTCTGGCGAGCTGTCCAGGGTGTACCCCGCCTTCGCCCAGAGTCGGCTGAGATGGGCGCCAGCCTCTCTGCAACCATAAATAGGATAAAGCGGCTTAGGAAATGAACGAATGGATAAAGTTGAAGATGATAAAACCTTTCGTCAGCACTTGCTGGGTTAGGGGACAGTGTAGGATACTCGTAAGGGCATATTCTCTGGCTTGTGTTTTTTGACTGTCACTGATGGAAAAGCTTTTGAAAACACCTGTCGATGTCGAACACCTTGCGTGCATTTAGCAACATGACCTAAATTTAAGAAATAAGACTTCCATCATTTTACACTAGGAAGAGCTGCTTAAAGCAGGGTATGAGGTGATGTCTCAGCAACATCCTTACATTTCGCTGTGTAATGTAATCTTTAGAAGCCAGCATTTTTACTGTTTCATGTAAATGTGAAGAGCTGTAAGGATTCGTGTGCCAGAAGTGAAGCTGCTGCGTCGTCTACGCCGTTGTTTATTAATGCTATTGCACAAAACTCGCTAAGCTAATTTCGCATGCAAGTTGCCTACACCGTGGAGTTTATTCTCCTTTTGATTCCACGTGTAGTCTTAAAATATTTTACCATGACATTTGTGCAGTGTTGACTAAAAATACATAAACATATGAATATGAAATTTTACTGCAGTGAAAGTGACACAGTTACGCCCAGCTTAGTCAAAATAAACTTCTGTAAGCAGTGCGTGTAACACATTCTACTACAGATTGCTAGCAGACAGCAGCGTGGCCCCTTAAAGAAAAGCCACAATAAAATCTAGTCCTACTCTTCTGAGGTTTTCTTTGTTCTTTGCAAGTTTTCCCCACCTACATTCCCTTCCATTATCTCCTGGTAGCTCTTCTGAGTGGGAGGCGGTGGTGAGGCGAAGTGAGTGAAGATGCCATGGTGAGCAAGGGAGAGAAAGAGAGACAGACAGACAGAGAGAGCACCTGTACATGTGCGCGTGTGCTGGAGAGAGAGATATTTGTATACCCGCTCCAGCATAATACGGATTGAGTCGCAAGGTGGAGTTTTGAGAAAGAGCCAAAGTACGTTAAAATGGCGTTCCTGGACGAAAATGCGATATCGCCAAAAGATACGACCAAGTTCAAATATCCATAAACACCATCTGTCCATGCAGAAATACTCATTTAAGAAAGGGTTCCGTGTCCACGTTGTTGTAAAACTATCGAACAAACAGAAACTGAAAGAGGCCGCAGTGAAAGCTTGGAAACACATCGCAAAAGAGGAATGCAAAAGTTTGGTGATGTGAGTGGGTCGCAGGTTTGATGCAGTTATCGCAAGCAAAGGGGTTTGCAACTAGGTATTACGTCTTATTCACTTCAATCTATTTTGAGTATATCTGTTCCAGTACTTTTGCTCGCCTGAAAATGTGGTGTTCTGTTAGGAATAATGCGATCGTCTAAGCTGTGTATCAGATCTGGAAATAAAAGCTGAAATGTTGATCTCTTGTCTCATGTTCATCTTTTGATGTCAAACCCATGTTTTCAGTCTACAGTAAAAAAAAAAAAAAAAAAAGGAGGGGTGTGTATGTGTGTATATATATATGTACACACACAGTAGTGTCTAGTGAAGATTATACACCACCACTTTTGTGTAAAAGGGCTCCTAATAAAAAGAACCAAAAAATGACTTCTCTATAATGTTTTGGTGAAAAGGTATTGAACGATGCTATTGTAGGCAACGAGAACCAAAAAAAAAATCATTCCGACAAGTATATTGGGGTAAAAGTACAGATAATAAACAAAAACACTGAAAATACCAATTTTTCCGAAAAATTAAAAGGTGTCGCAATTTTTATTTTGACTTTTGCACAGCATGAATGAACTTCAAACCATATGGAACGGTTCAGCGAGTGAAGAAATTAAAAATATGTGAACAATATACCTGAAAGGTTAAACGCTGTAATCAAAGTAAAGGGCGGCCACAATAAATATTGACTTTTTTTTCCTCAAAAAAGAGACTGTTATTTTTGTTATTACTATATATTGTTGTTTGT
>JBCNYH010212518.1:0-17862 GCA_039654325.1 Tandanus tandanus | reverse complement strand
TTTTTCTACAACCCCCTACACATCCCTAATGAGCAAGCCCATGGCGACAGTGGCAAGGAAAAACTCCCTCAGTTGACTCATGGAAGAAACCTTGAGAGGAACCAGGCTCAAGATGGAAACCCATCCTCATTTGGGTGAGACCATAGAATACAAATCGTATCAGAAAAATTTAATTACAGTCCAATATGTAGTCCGGTTGGTTATACCACAACTGTAAGTCTTAAATAAACACACACCCTGACCAGTGGCAATATGTAACAACAGACCTCAATCCAGCAGATCAGACAACCAGGTCTATACCATCTGGTGTCTTCTGTTATCCACAAGTGTGTTACTTGCCTGTGAAGGAGGATGAAGGACCAGAAAATGGCATATCTACTGACAGACAGACTTACTCCTCAACCTCCATTCACTACTGTTGGCCTTTATGTCTTTGGGCCATGGTCTATAATGACACGTCACATGAGAGGAGGAAGTGCAGACAGCAAACATTGGGCTGTGCTCTTTATGTGTAGGTCAACCACAGCAGTGCATTTTGAACTGATAGAAACCATGTCAACAGACAGGTTTATTAATGCGTTGAGGAGGTTTTTCTCTATTTGTAGTCCAGCAAAACTTCTCCAGTCCGACAGAGTGTCTTTGTGTGCACTTGTAAGCAGTTGGATATAAGCATGGATAACACGACAGTCAGGAAGTACCTTCAAGAGAAAGGATGCAGCTGGGAGTTTAATCCTGCTCATGCTTCCCACATTGGTGTCTCCTGGGAGAGACTGATAGGAGTTGCCAGGCACATTCTGGATACAATGCTGCTTCAGAAAGGACCAATACATCTCACACATGAAGTCTTGAACACTTTCATGGCAGAGGCAATGGCGATCATGAATGCAAGACCCCTTGTGCTTGTATCCACTGACCCAGACATGCCTGTAGTCCTCACCCCAGCAATGCTCCTTACTCAAAAAATGAGTGCTATTTCAGCCCCCTCTGGAAACTTTTGCACAGCTCAGCTGTATGGAAAACAGTGGAAGAAAGTCCAGTGTCTGGCTGACACTTTTTGGAAGAGATGGAAAGGAGAGTACCTGTCTACAATTCAGAGCCACAGGAAGTAGACAAAAGAGAAGCCAAATGTCAAAGAAGGAGATGTAGTCTTACTGCAAGTCAGCCAGGCCCACAGAAATGAATGGCCGATTGGACTGGTTGTTAAGGCTTTTCCAAGCAGTGACAAGAAGGTGGAGGTGCGGACTGGCAAAGGTTTTTCTGAGGCCAGTCTCAGAGACTGTAGTCCTTCTCTCAGAGACTTAACAAAGGACTCAAAATGTGTTGTTGCCAAGGGACATTCAAGTTTGTTGTATCTATAGTGATATAATATATCAAGCGGGGAGTGTGCTGCCTGTAAAGTTAACTTGGGAATTTAAATAAGTTAGTAACTAAAACAGTTAAAAAGTGAGATAAGTAAGTTTAAAAGTTAAAAAACGCTTGGTCCATTTGATTTATGTTAATTAATTCATGTTGTGCACTGTCACCTACTGGCTAAGAGTAATTATGCAGTCGGGCACATTTTTCAGTTAAGTTCACTCAGACAGGAAAGACAGTGTTGCTCTCATCTTATGCTGAATTCTTCCATGCTTCCGCCTTGGAGATCATTTGTCTGTAGGTTTTGTGTGCTAATGATTGCCATACACTTGTTTTTGTGAAGGAATGTCATTTTAGTAACTTATCTGTTGTTTAAGTAAACATGTGCTCTGCTAGCTAGCAGTTGCAGCATTAGCTAACTCTGTTCACTAATGAGCAATGTGACTTGCAGTTTTTGTGATAATTTAGCTGTGTTTATCATATGCTACTGTGCTTACTTTATGGTTTGTGGGAACTGCATTCATGTATATATTATTTACAGTTTATGTGGATGTGATAATATTTGTATATTGATTTTATTTTCATTTATGCCATGTTTTAGTTTTACAAACAATCAAACAAACAAATAAATAAATAAATAAATGCAAAAGAGGAAACAGCACTTCAGTAAAATACAAGGAAAGTCAAGCCTTGTGTGCTTATTGAAGGACTTTTGCATGTTAACTGGCTGTCTAGCTTTGCATGGGATAACGTGCCGCAATGCAGTCTTGTTAAGTTCTACCTGAACTACTCTCTGATCACACCTTCTGATGATGAATGAAACTTCTCATGAAACTTCATTCTCTTCTCATGCTGATAAACAGGATTAGTCCCTAATTAAAAAAACCTCAGGTCTGCTGCTGCACACCATCAAACTTACCCAGAATACAACTGGATCAATGTATTTAACTTCCCCCAAGTTTTCTCCTATCACCCCACCGCTGTGTTTCCTCATTCAATGGGCTTCCTGTATGTGGTAAATCAGATTCAAATTTAGTTTCACACTACCCCGTGGGATCCCAGGTTAAAAAGTATAGGTCCACAACCTCACGAGAAAGGTTGTTGTAGAAGGCAACTAACCTGTGATTCCCGTGTGGATTCCAGGAATAAAGAATAGGTCTTTGGTTCCTCAGGTGAGCCTGTCGTAAAAGACGACTAATCTGGGGCCACCTGTTTGCTGTGGGTGGTGACCCTTGTCTGGGGATGCAGAGATTCTGGTGGCTGAGGGTTAGCTTGGGATGTGTCCCCTGTTGCCCAACATACAAACAGACTTTGACCCGTATTGCCCCTAGAGGGGTGGACTAGCTCGGACCAGCTAGTTCAATCAGCTGGTCACGTAATTGCCATCTATTTGATGTGGCAGTAAGTAACTTAAGGGTCAATCTGGGGCTAGGGGTGGTCAGTGTCGTAGGATCCTCTTTAGGATTAAGTTGTGGAGGAGCCATTTCAGCTTACCATGGGTCTTGTGGCCATTTATCCCCCTTTCTCTGGAGTATAGCATAGCTGTAACCCTGGCAGTGGGGTAAACGACAACAACAGGCAACAAATCTTCTGGGCACAACTATGTTACTTTGCAGGGCTCTTAATTATTCGGAGGATTATTCGGGACTGTACTACATTCCTTTCTTCCTTGACTGAAACCAAGATTCAGATGAAGCTAGCGAGTCAGGGGATTGTTGCTGTGAAACCTGCGAGACCAGCATATTCCACAGTTGTTCAGGCACCTGTGTTCATATCTTCAGTGGCTTGTCAGACTGACTGTACCTGGTTAACCAGTAAACCCAAAAATCTTTCATCCAGGTCATTATCAAAACAGAGCTCATCAGGATCTACAAGCAAGCCGTGTTGCTCCTTAAGCTCATCAGACTCATCGTCCAAGGAGTGTCCTGCGACTTCATTGCAAACTACCAGGTCTATCTTGTCCAAAAGTCAAGCCCCGTCTACCTTCCACGATGGACACAACAAAGTTCCCTCCAGAGCATCAGTTTCAGCCACTTCAGGAGGTTCTCCTAAGGGCAAAACTCCAAAGGGAGGTTGCAATGTTAGGAAATCGCGCTTCCCTGGGCTTTGTTTTTACACTTTGTTCATATACCATCTTCTACTCTTCATCCTCAAGACTTGCAGGCTTTATATGATGAACTTCCCAAACCATGCCTACTTATGGGTGATTTTTAATGCCCATAGTACTTTGTGGGACGATCCAAACCGTAATGGCAAGAGCGGTATTCTTGAGGATTTTATATCCAATAATGCATTAGGCATCTTTAATGATGCTTTGTGTCATGCTATTTAGCATTAAGATAAACAGCTTGGATGGCCTGGCAAGCTGTCCAGGGTGTACTCTGCCCTTGCCCAGAGTCAGCTGAGATGGGTGCCAGCCTCCCCGCGACCCTAATTAGGTTTAAGCAGTTCAGAAAATGAATGAATGAACAGCTTGGTAAAAGGTTTCAATGAACCTATTAATAGTTCATTATTCGTAGATGATTTAAACATATCCTGCAGCGGTAAAAGTATGCACACAATTGAAAGACAAGTGCAGCTTTGCCTCAATAAAATTCATGTCTGGGCCTTGGAAAATAGCTTTAAATTCTCCAAGACCAAAACAAACTGTGTCCACTTCTGTTATAAGTATTTCCACCACAATGATCCTGCTTTAACTCTGGATGGTACTCCAATTAAAGTTCTACCAGAGACAAAATTTCTGGGTGTTAATTTTGATAGCCACTCTTACTTTAGCCTCCAATATAAAAAGTTTAAAAGCATGCTGTTTAAAAGCCCTGAATATTTTGAAGGTTGGGGCTAATGCCAAATGGGAGGTGAACAGGAGACCTTGCTCTGGCTTTATTGAGCCCTCATACGATCTCAGTTGGACTATCGCAGTGTAGAATACAGTGGGGCTTCCAAATCTCAGTTGCAGAAGCTTGATACTATTCATCTTCTGTGTTTAGGTGTTTTCCGGACATCTCCAGGAGAAAGCTTGTACGTTGAAGCCAACGAACTACCAATGAGGCTGAGACAAATCAAGTTATCACTGCAGTATACTGTAAAACTTAAAGCAAATCCATCAAATCCTGCCTTTGATTGTGTATTTTGGTCATTGTTTGTTGACAAGTTTGCCTGGAAACCAAACCTAGTTCCACCATTGGGTATTTGAATAAAGCAACATCTTATGGATGAATGAATAATGAATGAATGAATGAATGAATGAATAAATGAACATCTTATGGATGCTGGCATCAATTTGAACTTGATTGCCCCAACCCCTTTGATGCCAGATCCCCCTGGCTCCTTTCTATGACAGAGGTGGATACATCTCCATCTTCTTTGAAAAAGGCTGTCACAAACGGTCTTACCTATCAGCAGGTGTTTGGTAATTTAAAATCTAAATATAACTTTTATCAGGCAATTTTTACAGATGGTTCCAAGGATGGCAATAGAGTTGCTTTTGCCACTGACCTTGGACCACATATTATCTTGTCTCATCTACCAAATTCTTGTTCAATTTTACTGCAGATGCAAAAGCAGTTCTAACTGCTCTCAAATCTCTTCCAAAAATAAAGAGTAGAAACTATTTGGTTTGTTCTGACTCCTTGTCTTGTCTTCAGGCAATTCGGAGTCAGTCCTCCAACAACCCTCTGACAGTAGCCATTTTTGTGGAGCATGCACATCTGATAGAACTAGGATATACTGTTATATTTTTGTTGGGTGCCTGGTCATGCCGGGATACCTGGAAATTCAGCTGCAGATACTGATGCTAAATCAGCCTTACAAGATCCTTGAATCAATATTTTAATTCCATACACAGATTTTAGAATTGTTATTTTAAATTATGTTAAGAGTCTGTTCCATTCTCTTTGGGATGTACAGACTAACAACAAACTTCATGAAATCAGGCAGTGTGTTGGTTGATTCAATTTATACATTCAAGACTGCCACAAGAAGATGATGTTGAGGCGGTGTAGAATCGGCCACATACGCTTTACACATCAGTATTTACTAGAAGGTGCTGACCCACTGTAATGTGTCCCATGTGATCAACGCCTCACAGTCAAACATATTTTGTTTGACTGTGTTGATTTCCAACTCGTCAGAGAATTTTTTTTCAGAACTAATTCCATTTTTTATGTTGTCAACGAGGATACTATAATATATAATATTGCTATAATATAATTAATATAACTATCTATCATTTTCCATCAGTTGTAATAAGGCTGAAATATTGCCGAAAGCGACGTTAATCCCTTCAACACGCACACACACACACACACACACACACACACACACACACACACACACTAGTTTCACACTAATAGGGGTGAATATTTTATAGAGCACACAGAGTAGTATTAAGCCCTTATTCCCAAAGGCATTTCCAGTGATAAGTTAAATTAGTAGTTTTTATATTAGTTTAGTATTTTATATTTTCTTTCTGTTAAAACAGATGTTGAAATAAAACCAGAGCAAGCACAGAGAATACGCAAACTTCACAGAGAAGCCCCCTTCCCGAGCCTGGGACTCGAACCCAGGAGCTTCTGTTTAACGTTTAATGCGGTTCCCAATTCTGACCATCAGTGATGATTTAATAAACAAAAAATTATATATAAATGTGGAAGTTTTTCCCTTCTCTATTTTGCTGTACATCTTGGGTTCTAATCCTTTAAGCATTTCATTGCCTTTTCTGGCTGGCTGCTAAGCTTTGGTTAAGATCTCATATGGTCACAAAACCAAAAATGGGCAACTTATTTATTCAGTTTTCTTTTCTTTAGATCAGTCAGCTTGCCGTGCCATTTTCAGAAGGAAGAGAGATGCCCAGCATTGCCATTATCACTATCATTTGGCTCAAACTAACCCTGACATTGAAGTGGATCACCTGGACTTGTGGCGGTCGCCATAGTTCCTGCAAACAATATATATACAGACACGACGACAGAAGACGATGAAGACGGACAGGACGCAGAGATACAACATAGAACAGCACCTGTACAACAATTATGATTGTTCAGTTGTAATATGCTAAATCATTCAGAATGAGGCAGTCAGAGTCCTGTTTCAGTTTGTCAGTCTTTAAGTCTCCGTCTACGTCATTATCCAGCATGTCAATCATTAGAGGCACAGGGCAATCTTTTTCCGAAGAATGAATTACCACAGACATCTGTTTAATTGTTGGCTGAACACAGAGTCCTCTGACTAGTGGGAATACACAGCATACCACTACTGCTAGCACTTCCAGCACTATTCCTGCGTGCATTGCCATTTTCACGAACTGTCTGCCCCATCTGCCAAAGAAGCTGGTGAACCATTCTGTGGAGAACATCACAAAGTCTGCATTCTTCTTTACTTCATGTCACAGCTCACCAAGCTTCTCTATTGCCTCATAAAAGGAGCCTCCTGGGGCTGTGTTGTTTGGGATATAGGTACAACATTGGTCTCCAAAGAGTATGCAAACTCCTCCTTCTTTCACAATTAGCCAGGCCAATGCCTGTCTATTCTGTAAAGTCATTGTGCTGGTGGCAGACAGTTGCTCCCCCAATGCGGGTAAGGCATCGTCAATATAGTTAATGAACCTCTGCTGATTATAACTGATATATCTCATTTTGCGCTTTGTACTCATCGGGGATTCCTCATGGTTGTCCTATGTCATTTATATACACTCCAGGATCCTGCGTATAAACCCTTTTTACTCTATGATGGGCAGTCTCTTTAACCCTGTCATCGATGTCCTCTCACTTTTTAAAAATCCGCACTTCTGTTATCATGACGCGTGTACACAGGCCTGACCTACCAACAATTAAGGACTTTCTCAACTGCGTCCCCCCACATAGCCACCAGATGCCTGCTAATGGTATTGTCTGATATTGCAGTATGTGGGGTATCTTCCTGTGCCATCCCATTACTTTTTTGTGTCATTCCCTTCCTTTATCACTTTAACCACTTCCCATCTATCTCTAATGGCATCTACTGAGAAGTTCAGGTTCTTAACATTCCAGGTTCTTCCACATCTCCCTGTAAAGTTTCCTACTTGTTCCCTGGTTTCTGCTACATGTGTGATTCCTTGCCCACACAAAAGATATTCTGCCCTTTGGTGTTTTCAACTTTGTGGTCTGTGGCCATTTGGTCGCATTCCCACATCATCTTATAAAGGTTTGGGTGAGGTTTCCGACTCCTGCATACAGTATACACCAATAGGGGCCAATGTCCGTGCTATTCAGTTCCTCAGTTGGAATCGTCACGTTAGCCAGGGTACCTTTTACTGTCACTTGTACTACTTTATGCTCCACTACCCCGGAATGCCATACATGTCTGGGTGTTGTAGGGCAGTGGAAACAACTCCAGCTTCCCTTTCCCGGCTGTACATATTATACACTCTTCCCTTTCATCAGTCCAATTTTTAGCGGTGTAGTTTGCCCACTGATACCACTCATTTGACTGGGCCTTATGCCGTAATTCAGCAGAGGGTCCCACTCCTCCTCATGCACCATATTTTCCTCCATAGCTATCTCACTCTCTAATTCCTCACTTTCCACCCTAGGTATCACCATTTCACTCCATCGATGTGGGGAGTACAATACTTGTCCCAGACTGCTGCCGGGTTAGTGTTAATGTCCTTAATTAGTTGTTCCCTTGTTAGCGTTACTTTTTTCATTTTCGATGAATTTAGACGGCGGCGCTCATCGACGTGACCATTGCCTGGCTTTGCCGGAGCTTTGCCAGCCTTTCTTGGTCAATGATTCGTACCTTACAGCCTTGTTGCTCTGACATTAGGCTCCCGCCTACTAGCGTGAGGCCATCAGTTCCATTCTGTGTACCATTCTCTTTTCCGGCATATCGCTGTTCGTTTCGAGTCAGTGTAATGATTGTCTTATTAACAAACATAAAATTTCCCTGGGTCAATCTTGCCAGTGACGTTTCGAGTAACAGCATAGCTGTCCGAATTAATTTCCCAATAACGACAACTATTAATGTGTATCCAACAGCCATTATGATTTATTAACGCATAGTTAGTCAATGGTGTCGGTGGCCAGTGGTTTATGTCAGGTGGCTTCGATGCCGCCTTTTGTCCTACCGCCTTGATTTTCATTCTGATTCGTTAGTATAACCCCGAGCCAGGTCCGTGATGTCTAGAGTCGCAAAGACTAATGGGTGCTGTGAAGTGTTTTCTAACATTGCGCATTGCGCAGAGTTCGCATATTCGCAGGAATTTATCTACCATACAGGCTAAGGATGGGGACCACCAATCTGCGAATTGTCTCAATGATTTTCCTGTGATTACAATGATCTATCCCATGTGCCTCTTGATCAGCATTGGGAGGAACTCTAGTGGGGCTACCAACACTCCATCACAACTCCTCCATACTCCAGACTGGGGATCTAAAACTGCACCCCTTTTCTTCCACAAGTCCCTTTCTGCTGCTGTGACTGACCCTTGGAACAATCTGACATTATCTATCAATATCTGCATCTGCTCACTTTCACCTGGTTCTCCCGCCTCCATCATTCCCATAATACATGTGTCTTCTCCTGCTGAAGTCCCTTTTAGCTGCCTCATCAACTTCTGTGTTTCCTCTATTAACCCATTCCCCATCTCTCCTGCGGGCTTTGTATTTCATTATTGCTAGTTTTTCAGGGAGCATCATTGCTCCTAATAGTTCTCAAATTGCTAGCCCATCTACGATATTCGATCTATCAGCTCTCTGGAAACCCATCTGTGCCCAGATTGGTCCAAACACATGACACACTCCTTTAGAATAAGCCAAATATGTATATATCATGCATGTTTTTCCTGTGCCCAAATTGCATGCAGCTGTCAGTGCTTATATTTCTGTCAATTGGGCAGAGCACGGTTATGGCACTGCCACAGTCATTACTGTATTAAACATTTTGGAGTCATCATCAAATTGGATTACCCTATAGCCGGCTTTGTTTCCCTCATTGGTATGATAACATCCATCCACAAAGAAGACACATTTGAGCATTAGGCAGTGCTTCTGCTTCCAATTCTGCTCTAGCTTTTAGGTATTTTTCTACCTCTTTAGTACATCCATGTAGGGCTCCTTCTTCAGGGAGCACCAACCTATCTGCAGGATTTATTGTGCAGTATTTTTGGGTTGTCAGCTCTGGAGCTGATAAGAAGACATCGCAGCTTGTTTTTTGAGCATTAGTTATTTTGAAATTTTGGCTGGTCAGCAGCGCATGTAACACATGGGAAGTGTACAGGGTCACTAGATGCCCCATCGTGCTTGATGATGCCTTCTGAAAAGCAAATGCTGCTGCCAGTCCTTGATAGCATGGTGGCATGTCCTTCTCCACACTATCAAGTGCTGCGCTATAGTAAGCTATAGGTCTTTTCCCCATGCCCTTCTGTTCCTGTGCTAACACTGCTGAGGCAAACCCTTTCCTTTCTGACACATCCAAGTGGAAAGGCTTTCCATAATCTGGACATGCTAATGCTGGTGCAGACAACAAGGCAGCCTTTAGCATATCAAATGCTGCCTTTGTGTCCTCCATCCATGTCAATTTAGCAATGGACTTTGTTTGGTCTGCTGCCTTCACCATTTCTCTAAGTGGTTGTGTTTTCATAGCAAAGTCACAGATCCAGGGTCTACTAAAACCAGCTAAACCCAAGAAGGATAGCATTTGCTGAATGGTCTGTGGTCTAGAAACCTTTCAGATCACTTCTACATGCTCTGGAGAGATTTTTCATGTAGTGCCTCCGAACACTACCTAGGTATTCTACCTCTTGATTGGCAGAATTGCAATTATTCCTTAGTTACTTTTTGACCATTTTCCGACATAATTTTCAGGACTGTCCGAGAGTACTGCACACATTGCTCTTTGGTTTGGCTACAAACCAATAAATCATCTACATATTGAAGCAAAGTAGAGGTCACATCCAGATTAGCCAGATCTCGGTTTGTTCTGCTAATACTACTTTATTTACTGGTCATAAATCATGGACCAAAAGTTTCCATTTGTCTGAATTTGGTTTCCTGACCTGGAAGATGGGGGTGTTGCACTGGCTTTCTGTTGGAATTAGGACTCCTGCTTCCACTATTCCCTCAATTGTTGGATTTATTCCTGTTATTGCATCTTTCAACAGAGGATACTGTTTTTGATTTGGCAGGTGTACTCCTGGTTTTAGCTGTGTTTTAACTAACCCTGCTGACTTTACCCACCCGACATTCATTGGATGTTTAGTCCATAACTGATCTGGTACCTGCGCAAGTGTGTCCCCCCTTTCTTCCTCTGTGAGCCCTTGATTTTCTGCCCATTGGGGCAGTTGTGTTACTTTGCCCTTCTACCCTTACATTCTCTGCAGAATTGTCTGTGGTTTCACCTAGTCTACTGCTACTTGCTCTGTTTGAGAAACCTTCTGCCTGGTGATACACTAACTCCCTGTCCTACTGGTGTCCATTGTGTCACCTGACTTGCTTCCTTCACCATTGGCCCTAATTCTTTTGATTTAAAAATCTGCCCGATCAGCAGGGAGACATGGGGAGCAACATCATAGACTTGGTACCAGTATCTGAGTCATGGTGGTAGTTGGATTGTAGCAGCAACCCCTTGGGGACCTACTATGAGGTTCACAGTTTTCAGAGTGTACTTCATTGATGCCACCATTTCATCCCACATGACTTCATACTCCTCATTCAGTCCTTCTTTATCATTCATCATTGTGCAATGCCATGGTTCTCTGCTTGGTTGACAGTCGTGTTGCATCCCAATGAGCCAAAGATTCCATTGTTCATATAAGTCCCTTATTCCACTCCATGAACTATCCAGTTCCAGCCAATACACTTTGTCAAATACACATTTTTCTAGCCTTTTTTCTATCATAAGGCACTGCCGAACAAGACAGTCCGGGAGCTCTACCCATACTCCTATTTCTCCACAATGGATTTTAGCTCCCATTTTGCAGGGTACATCTCTTCCAAGTAAATTTGCTGGGGTATTTGGGAAAAATAATAATGGTGCCTGCATGGTTACTCCTTGTATATTCAACTCTTGAGACTTGGTAAATTGCAAAGTCTGTGTTTTCCCTGAGAAGCCTACTGTTTTTACTGC
The DNA here is from genome assembly GCA_039654325.1 of Tandanus tandanus. Classification (NCBI taxonomy): domain Eukaryota; kingdom Metazoa; phylum Chordata; class Actinopteri; order Siluriformes; family Plotosidae; genus Tandanus; species Tandanus tandanus. The sequence goes on along the minus strand of JBCNYH010212518.1, from coordinate 6,408 downwards.
TTTGCTAGAGAGGGGGAACTTTGAGCCTTCTCTTCCTATACTTGTATATGTTGCACCTGTGTCAATCAGAAATGATGAATGAATCTGTCTTCCCATCACTACTGAGATGGTAGGTTCCTGAGCGGGGTGCAGCGAAATGGCGTACTGCACCAGCTCCCCCTCTGGCTTCTCTGGGCCTCTTCACATGCCCCCGGGGGAGGTCCCATGGGACCTGCTCCTGAGTTTGTTAGTTCTTGGGGTGGTTGGTTAGGTCCCATCCAGGGTCCCATCCAGTTCCCCTGACCTTGCCATTCTTGATTCTGCAGGGGGCTATTTCTTGCGTTTGTCATCCTTGATTCTGCGGGGGGCTATTTCTTGGGGGTGCCATCTGTCCTCCCTGTTGATAAGCATACAGCCAGTCTCATTTCAGATGATTTCGGATCTTGGCATATCCAGCATCCTCCTCCTCTTCCTTCTTGGTTCTTTGAAGCTCTTCCTCTTGAGGATTGTTGCCATAATCCTCTTCCTCAACCTCGCCCTCATCCCTGGCCCCATCCTTAGTTCTGAGGTGGGTATTGTTGGACTACCCCCCATTGGCATGTGTGGAGGTCCATAATAAGTCGGCTGTGCCTGCTGTGGTGGGTATGATGGCACAGCTTGCACCATGGCTGCTGGCTGTGGCACTGGGGGTGCAGGCTGGGTCATTGGTTGTGCCACTGGCTGCGCCACCAATACTGCCGCCTGCTTTGCTGTATTCTTTTCTTCCTTTTTCTTGTCCATGTTTTCTTGTTTGTTGTGGCCCAGTTCACTCAACTGGGCTTTATGGAGCTGCATCACCAGGTTCTCCGCCACCATTTTCGCCTCTTTCACTTTTCGTCTGTGCATCGCTACATAATGTATTACGTTGGCCTCAAATGTGGGCCATGCCATCGTGCTTAGCCCCACCTCTGTATCCAATTGATCTTAATGTCTCCTAATGCCTGCCCCATTGTCTGTTCCTCAAACCGTATAATCCACTTATCAGCTCCATTACAGGTGCAAGGCAACCTACTGATTAGTCCGGTCAGGTCCATGAATGACCAGGGAACGTAAGCCACCTGATGACCTTTTATTATCACCAGGCACTGGGTTGTTGCTCTTTCCTGCCATTCAATCAGGTTCTTTTGTACCGCTTCCTCAACTTCAGATGGGCACCCTCCTGCACCCTCTCCCCCTAGAGTCATTCTGGCACTGGCAGACCTCAACACTCTGTCCGATGGTAAGACCCACTTTTTCTTCCACTCCCTCCCTCATCATGGGTTTGTATCTCCTGTATCATCCTTTCTGCTTCAGCCGTTTTCCGTTCAAACCCTTGGAGTGTCCTTGAGAGATCCTCCTGGATCTGTCTCAGCTCAGAGACCCTTCTTCGGTTGACCGCTGTGAGTGTCATATTTGTTTGGTATCGTTCAAATTTCTTGCTCCAGCCTGCTGTGCTGCTCTTCACCTTGTCTTGTTCTTTTGTCTAGGTGATCCTATCTGTTCTTTTGTCTTCTCCAGTTCTCCTTCTGTCTGTTCATGCACTTGTTCTGCAAATTCTACAACTGTTAGAATGTCATCATTGACTCCTTTTTCTAACTTTGTCATTTGTTCACCCAGGTACCGAAATTTATTGTCAGCATTTGTCCCTTTTGTCGGTGTCAGTTTCATCTTTCCCTCTGTCATATTCATCGTCACTTCCTGTCTCATCTCCGTCTTTGTCCGCTCTTTCGCTACATATACTGTGTCTACTCCCTTGGCTCTTGGGGGGGCAGTGCTTCCCCTTGCACATGCATCGCACACTCTTCTCCCCCGCACTGGGACCCTTCATAGTCCTGTTCATCCTCACCACAATTCACATGAGAGTCTTTGCTTCCACTGCTTGCTCTGGACAGTGGATCTCTCTTCTTCTCAACCTTTAGTATAGGTGTGCTTGAGAATCCTCCTGTCCTTAGGTTTGCCTGTACACTGCACCGTCCATATTTATTCTCCCCATCTCCTCATAACCATCCCACTCTGGGCTGTCTCCACTCAATCCTACGCTTTTCCCTATGTCAGGGTAGAGCCTCTCTCCATGTCCCTGGTATGCTTTGCTCCTTCTCCGCTGCTGTCATCTACATCTTGTCGGTATATCACTTTGCCTTGGAACTGACCTCTCACTATCTACATCTTTACTCTCTGTGGCTCCTCGCTCATAACATAAATCCCTGCTGCATGCAGGGTGGGCCTTTCTCGGTATGGGGGAGGCTTCTCCTGCTCTTCAGGCTCCTCCGCTGGTGGGGCTGGTGGTTCCTTCCTTTCCCTTTCCTCTTTAAGCTTTCTTTGTACCTTTCCCTCTTCCTGAAACCATTCCACTATCTTTTTCTTTCTATCTGTCTTTTCACCTTTCTCTTTTTTTACCTCTCCCCAACTATCTAACCTTCCCTTCATTTTCTCACATCTCTCTTCATTAAATGTGCCAGTTATTGGCCACTGCAATTCCCCACGTGTCCGGTCATTCCATTTTCTCATGTATTTTTCAATTTCCTTCTTTGCTTCTTTGTGTTTTAGCATAATCACCCCTTGTGTATGTGATTGTGGTGTAGTTGGTGTCTCCTCCCTGCTCATGACGCACCCCTGTCCAGCCTTATGAGCTGTTCGTCTGTGGCCTGGGTATATTTACGGGGTTCCAGGACAATCATGCTTTAATCCTTAAACTGTTGAAAACTGTTAAACCTGGTCTCAATGGATATTGCCCACTATTATCTGGAAGGGGGTTTACTTGGTCTACCAGTACTGACGTGACTAGACCTCTTTCCCACTGCAACCACCTGGGTTCAACTGTGATAGTGACCTTTAACCCCAAGCAATGTTCTCTTTGTAATGGTCTTTTTCACTCTAACTCTGGCAAAGGCTCATCGTCCTCTATGAAAGGATCAGGAATAAAATAAAATACTTTTATTGCTACGCTGGCGTTTTGTGATCCAGGATCCTCTAATAACGCTGTTAATACTGGGCCCAGCACACTTGGCCTCCAGAGAGACTAAAGCTTTTCTTCGCACCCTATAGCGGGAAACAGTCGTTTCAATTCATCCAAACATCTGTCACGTGCCACCTAGTTTCCCATTCTATGTGGTACTTTTCTATTCCTCTTCTATTTCTGCAAAATCTTTTTGTCCCAAAGGTGAGTCCTTATTCCATTTGTCTCCTCAGACACCTGTTGAAAGAAGTCATTTAACCAACTTAACCTGTCATGACCGTTCATTCTTCATCAGATAATTTTACAATACTGCTGTCTTCTGTCTGTTTTTTACTTTCCCTTTTCCACTTCTACGCCATTGTTATGAGATGTTGCTATTTTTCTCTCTTAGCCGCTCACTCCCGTTTTCACACTTCTAAGTCATTTGCTGGTCCGTGGAGTTCCCCTTTCCCGTGTGTGTATGGCTATGTGTGTGCGTTTCTTGTTTCTTTCTCGCTTTCACTCTCTGTCCCAATTTCTCTGATCTTGTCTCAGGATCCACCCCATCCACTTAAATTTCTACCATTATTCCTCCTAATGCTATTTCCAACTACAGAACACTCTCTCTACTGCCAGCAACCTCTTCCTACACTCACAGTGTACTTTTAACAACACGACAGATTCACAAAATCGCATCAAGAATACTCATAACACTTTTATCACACTTTTCCTCGGGTCCAACCCTACCTTCTCCGAAAACTGACCTGTTTTCAGCATTGACTCACCGAACCATTCCTAACTTTTCCCATAATAGCGTTATCTAAGGACAGATATCTTCTCCTGCTTTAACCCTGCAGGAATATTTCACTTGTGCCACTTGCTTCACCTGCAGTAATTCTCCTTGTACACACTTATTAACTTTATCCAGCTTTAAAATACTTTTCTGCCCATTCTCATCTTCTCTTAAATATTAACACTTTCCACACACTAGTTCTTGGCGTGAGGCCAACTGCCTACACCTTTCGCCAGGGCCATATTCTACAAGCCACAGAGAATTCTAATACAGACTTAATAACAGGTGTCTGCATACCTTTTAGTTAGATGCCGACCGTCTGTAGCCAGTAGTAACCAGGTCATAGCTCAGGTTCCGGACTCACGTCAGCCTATTTAAGTCCCGGGTTTCGGCACCATTTAATGCCGGGACTAAGAGTCTTCCCTGAGAGGATGGAAGTTTCGGTCCCCTCACTTGCTAATATTTTTTTTGTTCAGTACCCAATGACTCAATAAACAATCAAAACTTAGTCAAAAACAAAGAAGTCATCTCACAAGCAGATGAGGCGAGGCAAGCTCTTTTTATTCAGTCATGCAATCAAAGACATGCATATCTCAAGAGTACAAGCTGGTCTGAAATTCCTCTCTTAAATCCCCCTCTTATATACACTCTGGTCCCTTTGGTTCCTCTTTCTTTTAATTTACATATGCTGAGTCATTTTCCCATTATTTTCATGGTTTCAAGTTATTTTAGTTCTTTCCACCTTGATTTACAAACTCTTCTCATTTCCCATTATTTCCTTATTTGTCCTGATACCGCCCCTAATTTGATGTCATCCTGCCTGTGATGACGTCAATTTGCTTCATCTAATTTCCCTTATTTTCAGGATGATTTGGGAGTTTTATTTTTTTTTAAATTGGCGCCTACATATAAACGCCAACTTCCATGTTTCTTCATTCTTCATTTCTCATTCTGGCCTTGACCTAAGTTTTTTGACTTAATATGAGTAATATTTTTATTCTGCAGTTCTGCACTTTTCTAGTTTCAACATTGCTCACGCCTTGCTTTCCACTTCTGCATTCCATTGCTATTAGCATACCAGGTCACTATGTTCTGGCATTCGACTTTGGCTTCTGTTTAGGACAGGTCACTGTGCCCCTTTAGCACAGTGTCCCATTCCTTTTGTCCACATCGTTGTTTTTCCCTTCCCTATTTTGGTGCACACCCAGGGTTCTAAGCCTTTAAGCATTTCATTGCCTTTTCTGGCTGGCTGCTAAGCTTTGGTTAAGATCTCCTATGATCTCAAAATAGGCATTATTTATTCTATTTTTTTTTCTTTTGCTCAGTCAGCTTGCTGTGCCATTTTCAGGAGGAGAAATGCCCAGCATCGCCATTATCACTATCATTTGGCTCAAACTAACCCTGGCCACCTTGATTTCCTGGAATTCCTTTCTGCCACCTGGTTCCAGCCTACCCCTCCTGGGTTCCCGACTGAGCCTAACCTTCACTCCTCCCAGCCTCTAGCTGTTACTCATGACCAGTCTGTCCAATCTCAACCTGAAACCCAAGATCAATCCACCCAGGTTCACTTTTGGCACTGTCAACTCTGTCCCTCTATTAATTCTCCATGTGTCCAGGTTACCTCTCGGGGTACCTAGACTGAGGGTTTCCTTTATGCTTATTGGTTCGTTGTCCAACACACCTCGAATTTTCCCTCAGGCTCTTTCTTCATTCCTCTACGTTCTTGTGAATATTCTTCTCTTGAACCTTCTCCTCCTAATTCCTCAGTGGAATATTGCCCAGATTCCCCTGTTCATTTTTGTCCTGATTTCCCTACTGATTATTCTTCTACATCCCCTGTGGAACCTGAGCTTCCTTCTTCTTCCACTGAGCCCCGTTCCCATAATCCTCCTGGACAGGCTGACTGATCTCTAATTTCTCATATTCTTCAATAAATTTTCTTTTATCCTTCGATTTCCAGTCTCAGTGTGGTTATTTCATTAGTACACTAATATCAGTAATTCTGCATGATTATTATAAAGGTTATGATTATTATAGATTTGCCTTTTATCAAGTTGGTTATTTAAACTCTATCTAAACATTTCAGTGGATAAACACTACTTTTAGGCAAAATATTGCTAACTTAAAGCTGATTATAAATTTTACTGCTAAACTAAGAAGGATATAAAATTTCTCCTAACAACTCCCTCCCTGTATGCCCAGTCTTTGCTGGTCTCTTCCGAGACTCTTGACAACTTGTTGCAGAAGGAGTTGAAGGTGTCTTCATTTTCGGTTTACTCACAGTGATACAACTTGGAGTAGAAGTTGATGGTTTTCTGACGAACTTCACTGTTGTTAATCAGCACCTTCCCTCTGAATGAACCACAGAGCATGGATGAACTTTCCCCATTCTTCTTTACTAATCTAAAGAAAAAACTTTGTTGGTGAATCCCTCAGTGCAGTATTTTGAAAATGTGATCATCCTCTGCCAGTATAGCTTTTTTTACTTTGAGTTCTTTGATATTTCCTATGTCAGAATTTCCTATGGCAGAACTCTGTAGCACCACTAATTCTGTTGGTGCTATTTCTGTTGGTGCCTGTGTATCTCTTTGTCCCTGTGTATCTGTTAATACCTATGCATTTTTTTGTGCATGGGTGTTTGGGCCATGAGGGCCATCTTAGGTGGGCTTTGGGAAAAGGCTAT
>JBCNYH010212512.1:0-17864 GCA_039654325.1 Tandanus tandanus | reverse complement strand
AAAAAAAAAGAACAACAATATATATATATATATATATATATATATATATATATATATATGTACACACACACACACACACACATATATATATATATACACACATACATATTTATATAACAGAGCGAACAATGTGATTTTACAGGCTTTTGATGCAATATAATTCTTTCACATTGGGAAAACTGCTCAAGCGGTGTCACGTGACCAGTAGCCACTACCATGATAGAGGGTAGGAGGAGCGCGGGGTGTAGTTTATCTATAGTTTATTTTTTTAAGATGTTTGTGGATCGGATATAAGCCTCTAATTTCCTTTGACACGCCTCTCCGTCTCCTGCTCAACGCCTTGAATCTTTGGTTTGTAACGTTTCACGGACTCGAGTGTGTGGGTTCTGTGCTGCGGTGAGAGTCACATGGCGGTCGCGGTGCTGCTAGCGGTGGCTTTGGGGGGCGGAGTGATCCTCATCGCCCGGATGTTCTTCAGTCACAAGACTGCTCTCCGCTTTCCCGCCGGTACAATGCGCGGAAAAACAGTCATCGTGACGGGAGCGAGCAGCGGAATCGGTAAGGCCATAGCGGCCGAGCTCTACCGCCTACACGCGCGGGTCATCATGGCGTGTCGGGACCGCGCGAGAGCCGAACAGGCGGCCGCAGAAATCCACGCATGCGCGGGAACCTGTAACGGGGATTTGGTCATCAAGCAAGTGGATCTGACGTCACTGAAATCCGTGCGCGCGTTCTGCCGGGAAATCACCCAGGTGTGTGTGTGTGTGTGTGTCAGTCAGAAATATTCACAATAGGGCTACAACTAACGATTGTATTATTAATTATTTAATATGTTGAAGTTAATAATTAATGCGTTTATTTTAATGCATTATAATTAAATATTTTGTTTATTCCACTGCAACATTTATTAAAAAAACAAAACATAAATTTAAACCTGAAAGTTTAAACAATTACAGAACGTTTGGGAACATTTTGGGTGTCATTAAGATTAAGTAATTAATAAGATGATAAACTATCATAGGAGAAAGATTAAACTAATACCCGTTAGCTGTGGTCTAATGGTTAGAGAAGCGGGTTTAGGACCTAAAGGTCGCTGGTTTGTTTCCTGAACCAGCAGGAAAAATGTGTGGTGGTGAGGGAGTGAGCTGCACCTTCCCTTCCTCCACCTTCATGGCTGAAGTGTCCTTGAGCAACGCACCGAACCCCCAACTGCTCTCCGGGTCCAGCAATGCATGGCAACCCACTGCTCCAGGTGTGTGTGCTCACTGTTTGCGTGTGTGTGTGTGCTCACTTTGGATGGGTTAAACGCAGAAATCAAAATTTAATACAGTTTTATCTGTTGTGGCAAATAGTGTCCAGTTCACGACGCAAGAGATTCAAATCCATTTTTCAGGTGTTTATTTAGCCTTTAGGAAAAGAAAAGCATATAATCATTCACTCAGAAGGCATTGTTCCGCTAGAAAAATCTCGGACCGACTCTACCAGCTTGCACTGGCTTATATACAGTGCCCATTCCACTCTGATTGGTTCCTCAAGACCTCATATCTCAACAAGTTTTGACACGTCTCATCATGTCCCGAGCTGACCTTGAAGCATAAGCTCAATGGCCCCCATCGCTTAGGACAGCCATTTTGTTTATTTTCAAGGTCCGACATTTTGTTCCAATGTTCCATGTTCAAGGCCAGCTGAGCAATACTTGTACAGAGTGGAATGGCCCAAAAATAAAATAATTTTACACTCACTTCAGTGAATAAACTACTCATACAATAGTCACACAAATCATCCAATAATCAAATAGTGCAGTAAATCATACAATTGCTCTTCTATAGGTATAATCATTAACAATTTAAATATATATTTCATTAGAGATGACTTCATTGGACAGTTCTCCATTTCAGGATTACAAATGTCTTTAAATAAAGGAAATATGATCCCTCACTCCAAAGATATTACAGTTTCTGTATTCATCTTAATGTTAATGCTGTTAATGATCAATAATTAATTCCAGTACATGGTAGGGAAGTCCTGCAATTTGAACATGATATTTATGGAGGACCACATATATGACATTTCAGACCAGCAGGCCATAGGCCTTCCACAGTTCATGGGTCCAAAACACACAGCGCCTCCAGTGGCGCCTGATACCCCGATTTCCTCCACTTCATATCAAAATATAATAAGTAAAAATCTAATTAAAGTTTAGTCATATGTGCATCTTTGCTGTGATCTTTCACCAAAATATGTCTAACATTTAAAACAAAAATTTATGAAATGCTCCTATGAGTGTACAGGATGTGTTGTCGTGTGCGTATTATTTGACGCATGCACATTGCTGTGTAAATAATAACAGTTATGGGTTAGTTGTTTAAAGTACATGGTTAGAATTTTTTTTCTTGTGATTTCCTGTGTGGATGCTGCTTTACTCTTAGTGGGTTGAAGTAAAGGAAGTAAACTGAAGTAAAACTGATTTAGGAACACAAGTGATAGGTGCTTAACTTCTTTAATACACCTCATGTTTACAACTTCACCCTGCTAGCCAGCTTTCATGCTAAAGGCATATAATTAAATTTAACAGTATAATTTATTGGGGCAAATGGGTAAAGAGAGAAGGTAAAGATGCCATATAGCAGTCTTCATCAAAGTTTCATGCTATTAAAGATCAGACCATTGGTGAAGGGTTTGTTTGTAGACTGCATTTCTGGTCATCCTTGAATTCTTCAGTCAGATGTGACACAATACCAATTGCAGCTTCTGTCTATTGAATACTGTGAGCTACAAATATGGCAAGGATTTCAATTAATGTTGGAAGTCCTACTTCTGGAAGTCCTACTAGCTCTCCTACTTCCGGCGCCTCTCCTACTTCCGGCGCCTCTCCTACTTCCGGCGCTGTCGAAGTCGGCCGCTGTCACAACTGCTCCTACCATTTTTTTCTTTGTTTTTGTTTTTTTAAGTAAATTTTTAATTCATGGAACCGGCAAATTCATCAACATGGAGTGCATTCGTTACGATAGAGATACTTTAATTTCTATTGGTATACAATGTACTCACAATTCGGCGTTTTTAACCCCGGATCCAAGCTGGCCGAAGGAGATCCTGAGGGAGAACAAAGAACGAGACCCAAAGGGGCGGCCCCGGGGAAAATGAGCCGGCGTCAGGAACAGGCTGAGAGCTCGTGCACACCGCACACCTCTGCCCAGCATTCTGCTCGCCAATGTCCAGTCTCTGGAGAATAATCTCGATGACCTTAGGGCCAGGGTAAAGTTCCAGAGAGACATTCGGGACTGCAATCTCCTCTGCTTCCGACCGGCCGAGTTCTTCTCGATTCACCGCATGGACAGAACACAGGAATCGGGAAAGTCATGGGGAGGCGGCGTGTGTTTAATGGTGAACAGTAGCTGGTTCAACAGCGCAAGCATTGTTCCTCTCACTCGCTCCTGGACACCCAACCTGGAACTACTGACATCAAATGTCGTCCTTTTTATCATCGGTTATAGTCAGCGCCGTTTATATTCCACCTCAGGCAGACACGGACACTGCTTTATGCGAGCTGCATGAAGCACTCACACAGCAAGAAAACTCAACACCTGGACGCTGCGCTTATTGTGGCGGGGGATTTCAACAGTGCCAACCTCAAATGCGCAGCGCTGAACTTTTACCAGCACATCAGCTGCCCCATCAGGGGTGAAAGGACTCTGGACCATTGCTACACTACAGTTAAAGACAGTTACAAGGCACAATCTCGCCCTCGAAAGTCTGACCATGCCGCCATCTTCCTCATGCCAAAATATAAACAAAGGCTCAAGCAGGAAGTCCCCGCTCAGAGGGAGGTGCCACGCTGGACAGACCAATCGGTGGCCGCTCTGCAGGATGCTCTGGATGACGCAGACTGGGGCATGTTCCTGCGCAGCTCTGATGAAATCAACATGTTTATGGAAGCTGTTGTGGGATTCATCGGGAAACTAGTGGATGACACAGTTGAGAAGACTATCATCAGAACGTTTCCTAATCAGAAGCTGTGGGTGGATAAATCCATCCGCGATGCTCTGAGATCCCGTTCCGCTGCGTATAACACGGGACTCGCCAGTGGAAACATGGACCAATACAAGACCGCATCCTACAACGTGCGCAGAGTGGTGAAGGAGGTGAAATGGCACTATGGACAGAAACTAGAGTGGCTCTAGGAGTCTGTGGCAGAGACTAAGGAATATGACGGACTACAAAACACCATCTCCCAGATCGGTGAATGCAGACGCTTCTCTGGCAGACGAGTTAAACACCTTTTCTGCTCGCTTCGAGGCTGCAACTCACAGCGCTAACAGCGTTAGCAGTGCTAACATCGCTATGGGCAGCACACTTCTGGAGCATACCGGAGAGGCTAACTCGTTCATGATCTTGGAGCACGACGTGAGAAAGGCATTCAGTAGAGTGAATACAAGGAAGGCAGCAGGACCAGATGGCATCATGGGTCTGGTCCTGAAGACCTGCGCCGACCAGCTTGCTCCAGTGTTCACTGAGATTTTCAACAAACAGTTGAATTTCAAACAGTCCATCATTGTTCCGGTCCCCAAGAAACCCCAGCCTGCTTGCCTGAACGACTACCGCCCAGTGGCCCTTACCTCAGTAGTGAAGTGCTTCGAAGGGCTAGTCAGAGACTTCATCACTTCTTCCCTATCGGCCACCCTGGACCCGCTACAATTTGCGTACCGTCCCAACCGATCTACTGAGGACGCCATCGCACACCTCCATCATACAGCCTTGAGTCATCTGGACAGAGGAAAGGGGAATTATGTAAAAATGCTCTTTGTTGACTACAGTTCAGCGTTTGACACCATAATTCCCTCCATACTCACCACTAAATTGGAGATCCTGGGCCTCAGCCCATCCCTGTGTCGCTGGATCTCCAACTTCCTGACAGACAGGCCACAGGTGGTACGGTTGGGCAACCATGTCTCACCCTCATCACTGGAGCCCCCCAGGACTGTGTTCTGAGCCCCCTGCTATACTCTTTATATACCTACGACTGTGTGGCCACTTCCAGCTCCACCAACATCATTAAGTTTGCGGACGACACTGTGGTGGTGGGCCTTATCTCTAACAACGGCGAGATGGCCTATCTAGAGGAGGTTAGAAACCTGGAATTATGGGGCCATGACAACAATCCCCTCCTGAACGTCAGCAAGACCAAGGAGCTGATAGTGGACTTCAGCACAAAGCAGGAGAGAAATTGCCAGCCCCTGATTATCAACGAGACCCCAGTGGAGAGAGTGGACAGTTTCCGGTCCATTGCTGCTGTTCTTTTAATTCCGGCGGAAAGCAGCGGCCGGAAGCACTGTTGGCTTCTGGGCCATGTAGTTCTTTTGACTTGCGTTACAGTGTAGGCTTATTGAAAGAAAACTACAAAATGGCTGCGCCTGTCCTATGTTTTTATTTTTTGTTTGTTTGTTTGTTTTGTCCTATTGGTTAATTCCCACTTCCGTCTGCTCCCGATAACATTTTATCCTGTACCGTCCCAATCACGTGATTAATAGTAAAGTTGACTCCCATCCCGCGGGAATTCCTCGGGAATCCCGTGACCCGTGGGATTCCCGAAAAAATGTCAGCCTCTATTTTGCACTACTCTGCGCACACAATAACCACACTCACTGGACATCTTGTGTGCACACTGCACCGACACTTTACATACGTATTACTTATAAAATTGCCACTACATTTATATTTTATTTTATATTTTTTATTTTATATTTTACATTTTTATATTTATATTTGACCTTTAACTATGTCCTTCAAATAGTTATAGTTATTGTTATTTTTCTTCTTGATATTGATAGTTTTTATTCTTCAAATTTTAGGACAGTCGTTACAAGCATTTCACTACATATTGTACTGTGTATGATTTTGTACGTGACGAATGAATTTGAATTTGAAGTCATACCAAGGGGTCTTCCATGGGTGGCAAATAGGCAAAAATAACACCCACGCAGTCACTAACCTGTACCTCAGTAAATGTCTTTAATACCTGTGTTAAATCAACAAAGCTGATAACACCAATCCACGGCATTTTCATTTGTCAAATACTACATTGAAATAATACATCAGAAACACCACAAATCCAAACGTGCAAGTCTTGTGTGCCAGACATTTGTATGCATACGCACTGTGTAGATCACTAGATTCAAAACAGCGGCGGGGTGTCCGAGGCGTCATTTCTAATGGGTAAGTACGCATGCGCAGATGTTTAAGATAATTACAATAGCTGCCCTCAGAGGAAGACAAAAGGACCGGCTTGGTGCAAAAAATGTTCTGCACTCTGCAACTTGAGATGGGCAGTAATAAAAAATATTTTTAGGGTTTAAAGAGATGCTTAAAGTGATATTTAGGACGATTAGGATTAAAAAAAAATCCTGGTTTCTCATCAGGACTTTTTGAAAACCTATATGCGGCACGCATGTTTTTAAAAATTTTTTATTTTTTAATAATAGCGAAATGAGGTGACTGTCGAAGCCAAAAGCTTTTAAAGCTAAATTTAGGTGAAGTGTCTGAAGCTATACAATCCACCCTAAATGAGCAGTCTTTTACATGTACATTTAACATTAAACTCTGAAACTCTGAACAACTTCCAGAAACCAACCAATAAACCAATCTCAGAATCACAGTCACAGCATCTAACACGGAATCATGTACTGTGTCATTTTTACTTTGTCTGAGGTGTTTTCCGAGGTTTTGAGCATGCTTTTTAGGGAAAAAAAAAAATTAGGTGCGGCGCCAATTTCCAGGTGTGGGTACTGATGAGAAACCAGGAATTTTTTTTAAATCCAGCCTTAAAGAGAACCTTTTTTGCTGAGGTATGCATTGTAATACTTATATAATTATGCACCTTAGGCGTGGGAGACATATAAAAAATTAATACTTTCCTTGACGTTCCATCTCTCCACTGATGTTGTCAATTTACCACAGTGATTCATAACAATGTCATGACGATTCAGTACACCTTCTTAGTACTATCGCACAATTGTCGTGTCACCACATCATTACAGCATTTTGATAACACCTTGCCAGGACATACAGGTCAATGACTGTGAAAGAATTGCTATGATGGAGCAATATTTTTTACACACTGATAAATATCACAAAAAATACTTGTGCTCTACCATAACAAAAATCGTACATGTGGAAAAAATACCTTAATGTAACCTATAAGAAGGTACAGTTTTGTTTGGATGATCAGGTTGTGTTTGACATTAGTCACTAAGGTGAGTTTGGTAGTATTGTTATTTGAATATAAATAACACACCCATTTCTATTGTGTGTGTATGTGTGTGTGTGTGTAGGAGGAGGCAAAGCTGGACGTGCTGATTAACAATGCAGGTGTGTTCCAATGTCCGTACTCTAAAACGGAGGATGGCTTTGAGATGCAGTTTGGTGTGAACCATTTGGCTCACTTCCTGTTAACTCGCCTTCTGACTGAGCTGATGGTATTTTCTGCCCCGAGTCGCATCCTCATCATCTCCTCCAAACTTTACAAATATGGCAGCATCCGGTTTGGAGACATAAACAGCGAGCGCAACTATGACCCGGCCTTCTGCTACAGTCAGAGTAAACTAGCTAATCTGCTATTCACAAGAGAGTTAGCAAGCAGACTGGAGGGGCGGGGCGTGACAGTCAACTCCCTCTCACCTGGAATAGTCAGGACCAACCTGGGCCGCTATGTCCAGGTCCCCCTTCTGCTCAAGCCTCTCCTCTTTCTGGTGTCGTGGCTGTTCTTTAAGAGTCCTGAAGAGGGCGCTGAGACACCACTGTACCTTGCCTGCTCTTCTGATGTGGCTCACGTAACGGGGAAGTTTTTCTCTAACTGCCAAGAGGAAGTGCTCCTGCCGAAAGCAGTGGATGATGACGCAGCAAAGCAGCTATGGGAGCTGAGTGAGACCATGGTAGAGATGACGACCTGAGCCAGATCTTGCTAGTTCAATGATGTCAATGAATTAATGATGTTGTCATGCATCTAACAAAGAAATTGTAAATTGTAAATAAAGGGGTGTAAAGTTTCATTTACAGGTAAGCCCTCTGGTTCTTACATAATCTCCCTGTCAGTCCCCTCTCCACTACTGAAGTCTTTACAGATGGAAAGGGGAAGTGCTCTACTTCACCTCCATTACTTCACTGCACCAAGTCTCTTGGCATGAGATGGGCACCAGCCTCTCTGTGACCCTAATTAGGATTAAGCGGCTTAGAAAATTAATGAATAAATGAATACTTGAAATATTAATTAGCAAAATAGAAGGTCCTGGGTTCAAGTCTGGGTTCAGATGTTTCTCTGTGGTGTTTGAACATTCTCCCTGTGCTTGTGTGGGTTTCCTCCGTGTACTCTGGTTTTCACCCATAGTCCAAAGACTGGCTGTTAGCCTAATTGCCCCTAGGGGTGAGTAAATGGGTGTGTGTGTTGCCTTGCATTGGACTGGCAAGCTGTTCAGGATGTATATCGTCTTTACCCAGTCACCTGAGGTAACTGAGTGGTTGAGTGAATCAATATTTAATTACAAATATAATGAAAACATAATTGCAAAGTCTGCCACAAAATTTCTTCATTTTTGGGGATTTGTTGCAGGTCTAATAAATGTTTTATTGGCCATCTAATTCAGTTTATTTGTTTTCATAAATAATTGCCCAAAAAAATCCTATACAGTGAAAACATGGCAATAAAAAAAAAAAAATATTACTTTGTAATTAAAACCTTTTTAAAACCACTTTTTAATTTACTTTCTAAAAAAATAAAAACATTACGTACACCATGAATTTGGTATTTGGTATACCTCTACACCTCCTAGTTATTTTAGAAAAATAAGTGAATAGAATGAAGAAAATCCTTAATCCAATATTTCGTTGGTATTTTCTGTGTTACCTGTTACATCTGGAATTTATTTTAAGATAAGATACGATAGATCTTTACTATTAACTGTTTCATGAACAATGAAAATCAGTTTAGCAACTCTCAGTTTAGCAGCATTTATAAAAGTGCACAAAAGACAACTAGGGTATATACACAAAGCTATATATATACACATATATAGAGACCTCCTCTAAACAAGAGTGTTGCACTAAAATGAGGATGGTCTGAATGATGATAATTCAGTCCGTATGTGTGGTGGTGGTGGTGGTGGTGTTGGGGCATTTAACAGCTTATGGGTAAAAGCTGTTCTTGAATCTGTTAGTTTTTGTTTTGAGTATCCTGTATCTTCTGGAGGCGAGAGGGAAGAAAGGGTGCTGTCCAGGGTGTAAGGGGTCTCTAATAATTCCACTGGCTTTCCTCTGAAGTCTGCCAGTGTAAATGTCACTGATGGGGGTAGTGTTATTTCGATCACCCGCTCTGATGCCCTCACCACCCACTGCAGGGCCTTCCTTTTCTCTGCAGTACAGCTGCTGAACCACACTGTACAGCAGTAGGTCAGGAGGCTCTCGATGGCAGGAGCGGTAGAAGTTTATCTGTAGCAGTCAGGCTAGGCGGGCTTTTCGGAGCTTCCTGAGGAAGTACATCCTTTTTTGTGCCTTCCCCACTTGGTGAGAGACGTTTGCAGATCAGGTCAGAAGAGATGTGGACTCCAAGGAACTTGAAGCGCTCCACCCTCCCTACCCATCTCCATCAATATAGAGGGCAGAGTGCTCAGTTTGTTTGGATCTCCTGGAGTCCAATATCTTCTCCTTTGTCTTGGAAATCTCCTGAAATCCATTATCGTCTCCTTCGTCTTGGGTGTGTTTAGATCCAGGTTATTGTTGCCACACCATCGCAGATGCTGCTACTCCTTCCTATAGGCTGATTCATCATTATCCTTATCAGTCCTATGTCTGTGGTGTCTGCAAATTTGACAGTGGTGTTGCTGATGTGAATGGGCAGAGAATATATATGTCTGCTTGAAGCGTGTGTCTACTGTGCAAGGAGTGCATATTGGTATGAAAAGAATATAATTTGAGATGGTATTTTAAGACAACCCATGCTAACTTTGTCATGACTTCTCACACTTGAATGCCATTACAATTCATAATTGCGCATCGCTCACTCTGCAGCATCTGCACCACTGTCTGCATACACCTGACTTCACTGCTTGTGCTAAATTGAAAAATAAATAAATAAATAAATTTTCTCATTAGTTGTGAAATGTTGGTTACTAAATCAGTTAACTAACAAATTAGTAATTAGGACTGACTTTTGCAGAGGTTGAATATTGCAGTTAAAGTATTCCGTCCATGTGTTGATATTCACATTATCTTTTCCTGAGTATTATATTATTAAAAAGTGAACCTTTCTGTCTTATTATTCATTTCTTTTTCTTTTCATTTTTTCTTAGTATTATTATAATAAAAGCTTTGGGTTTTCTGTATTGATATTTACTTAATTCTTATTGATATTCTTCTTCTAATTTACAACATATAATATATTACCATATTACACTCATGTTGTTTTTGTTGTGACAGTTGTGTTTACTTAAGTGGATGTTGTCTGTTCGTTAAAAATTTTAAATGTCTGTGATATGGCTCACCTGGATTTATTTCTCAACGAGGTGTATATTGACATTTGAATGTAGAAATGTCTTGGGCCTTTATGTCTTGATATAATACTAAGCATTATGTTATTATGCATTTACAAAATACACTATATGCACTTGGATGTTGTTGTCTTACTTTATTGACTCTGTAGCTGTTAATGTGATTACTCGATTTTAAGCCATATTTCTTTGGCCCCTCATTTGGGATGCCTTTCATGACCTGGTCCCCATTCCAAATTAATTGAATAGCCCTGCTCTAATCATTCTAAATGCTCATAACATGAGCTTTAATTTGATACATAGTTTGTGTATGTTGCACATCAGAAACATATAGCTTAAAATTGCCAGACTTTGGTAAGACAGCTATGTAATAGCAGTACTGGAAAAATAGTAATTGTGTGCTGCATGTGACAAATGTTATGGTTAATAGGACTTGCATGTTTTGATGGTGGTTGCTTGTTTTAGGTCCAGACATGAATCTGAGAATTTAGAAGAAAATCAGGGGGCACCATTTACATGGCTTATTTATCTAAGGCCTGTCACTGATTCATTGTATTACTATTTCCTTTTCCTAGTAACAAAACCAGTAACTATGCTAAAGACTAACCATACAGATGGGAATACATGTCTTTCAGAATCAGAAGTGTTGTCTGGTTTCTTTTATTATGTCCACAAAGAAAATTAAGCAGGAACAGTGTACAGACTAAACTGGAAAATATGTGCGATGCTACACAAAGAAACAATCCTATATGTTCGTATTGACCTAAGTACCCAAAAAAGGGAAAGATCTGCATTTGCTGAAATCCTCAGATCACTCAGAAATACTTGCATGTTTGTTTTAGAATGTTTAGAAGTTAGCTGTTTAAATTCCAGGGTTATTTTGCCTGTGAATAAGATGATAACGGCCTTTATACATGTTATATATACCATAATTTGTGCCATTTTATTTATGAATGAACTGAGTTAAGATAGCAGTTTAAATATTCATTCTCTTTTTGATTTCTCATTCATTCATTCATTTTCTGAACTGCATATTCCTAATTAGGGTCGCGGGTAGGCTGGCTCCCACCTCAGCCAACTCTGGGCAAGGGCAGAGTACACCCTGGACTGCTTGCCAGGCCATCGAAGGGCAGAAAGACGCTGAAGGCAATCCAATGGCCTATCCTTTTTGAGCGCCGGCAATGGTTCTTTTACATGCCTCTCACCACAGACAGTGAGAGACATGACTGTTCTTTGATAACGCAGTTAGCTGCACTTGGGGAACAGCAGTGACAACTTGGTGACAGTGGGGCTTGAACCCCCGACCTTTGGATTAGTAAGCCAAGCTTAACCACCAAGCCACCACTGCCCCCCTTTCATTTCTGTTAGGATTAATTAAGTTAAAGTGGTGAAATCAAAATCTGGGAAAAGCTAAAACTAAAAAACAATCCTCATCTACAAACCTTTGGAACAGACTAATTTCTCTATCAATAGATTTGAACATAGTACAGTTTAATGCAGTTATTGTTTTAAAAGTGTACTGAAAATTTTGTGGAAATTGCTTTATCCATTCTCAAATTATGAATTTTCTTTTTGTTTGGAGCAAAGTATGTTTTGAGAAAAGAAGGTTTAAAGTTTTGCATTTACCTTGATCTCATTTACCTTGATTTCGTAGTAATTTATATGGTATGGTATCGATTTTTACATGTTAAAAAATGCTCAGGGATTGTGTTCTGAATTAGTACTATGCAAGAGGTATTCAAAACAGGAAAAAAATGGTCAAAAATCACCATGTAACAGAAATTGGACTAGAATCAAAATCATGACCAAAACACAGTAACTGTTTAGAGAAAAAAAGGCGCGCGAGAGAGAATCTGAGGGTTTTGACCCGGATGGCGCACCGTACTGAAGAAACGACCAGATACAGCACTCCAGCGTGTGTGGGGTTTTATTTTTGATAAATAATTAAAGTGGTACCACCGGCCAGGGATTGTCTCTTATATTGGGTAAGGTTCTGTTCTATAACTACACAGTGTTGAAGTCTGGTTGTTTAAAATGTAAAAGTGAGTAGTGTTTATGCTACTTGCGGTTTTAGTAGTTCAGACATTCTGAGGAGAAAGTGACAAACTCTGATTTTACTTTCCGGTTAAATTTAGGCTAATAATGTCACGGTTGTATTCTTGCCTTTTTTATCTTCTAGTTTTAAATGTTAGAGGATATTTTCCACCTTCGGAAACTTTCTGTAATATGTCTGCATATGATACTGTAGTTTATTTTACTAGCATTCTTTTACAAGCAGCTGGGTCGAGACTGAGGTAAATTTATATGTTAAAAAAACTGAAAGATGCGCTTTAAAATCTGAAATTATTTAATGCGGAAAGTTAATGTGAAGTAAATCTTAACTCCAGAAACATTGAACTAGCTGCTTAGCTATAGGTAGTCTGGGCTAAATCATCACATTCAGGTAAGCCCATTCACCACACCAGAAATATTCAAAATGTGTGCCCATTTTCGTGTGTAATCTCGGTTGCTTTGTCAGGGTTTACTGTTGTGCTGTGGGTTGTAAGAATGGTGAGGGTTCCAGGAAGAGTTTCCACAGTAATCCTCAAAATGGAAACTGACCAAGGACTGGCCTGAGGTGCATAATTTTTTTAGTAATGTAGTAAAATTACAAAAAAAAAAAAAAAAAAAAATTAAGTGAGCTCTGTGTGCTCTGGGCCGATGAAAAGCTGGCGAAAAGTGATTGCTAGCCGGCTGATAGTTCCTTTCATTTATTCCATAACAAAGAAACAACTGGAAACGAAAGTATTTGATTGTAAAAATGTATTTTTATTATTTTCAATAATTATGTTTTTTTTTTTTTCACCAAATGCATCTTTGTTGGCTTGCTCCAGGGAAACAGGTCTACATCTCTTTGTGCCAGCGCATGCTAACGCTATCCAGAAGTTTGTTCAGGTAATTTTAGCTATACCACGAAAAAGAAACTCAATTTGGAATGAAAGTAGTGGAAGGTAAGAACATATTTTTATAATTTTCTACAAATAAGACTTTTTTTAAACAGACTTTATTGGCCCGATACAAGTAACAGGACTCAGGGCAGATTTACAGTATCCAGGGCTCTTGTTAAAAGATGTTGGTCAAAATTGTTTTTCGTCTATAACACCAGTTATTACCGGCTGTTTCAAGGAAAAAAAAAACATGTAAATCACTATATCACTTCTTTATGATTGACGCTAGCTAGAGACAGCCGGGACCTGCGCTATGAAGTGGAATTACTGGCAGTAAGTTCAGGAGCAACTTTGTGATGTTGGGTGTAACTTTCGGATTTACTGTTGATACAAAAAGTCAGTAGGGTTTCTGTGAGGTTTGCTGCCATGTGATTTTATCCTGCATCTCGGCCCTGCTCCGAGCAGGTTATTTTCTTGGGTATCTTGATGTTATTCTCACAAGCACTGTGCTTTCACCTACACAGGGTTATTCCTGGGTCCAAATTGCAATGGGAAAAAAATCTCAGAGACTCAATGGGATTTTTTGAAAACCAATGGGGAAAAAAATCTCGCCACCCAACGATTCAATGGGAATTCAATTTCTTATAAATCGATGAGAAAAATGTGTAATTTTCCTTTTTAGTCTAATAAATGAATTTCATGCCAATTCCTTTGTGTGTGTGTGTGTATGTGTATGTGTGTATATATATATATATATATATATATATATATATATATATATAGAGAGAGAGAGAGAGAGATAGATAGATAGTATACATATATTTTGTTTCCTATGTTTAGTTATGTGCTGCTGGGGTCTTAGTCACCCTCTGGTGTATGCCTAAGTGCTTTCTGAGTGTTTTATCTGTTAAAATGATATTAATACTAATGCACTAAATATTAATTTGATCACTGCTTGCATGAATAGTACATAGCACTTAGTGGACTAACAAATTTTTGAAGTGTGGAGTACCCGGGTATTTACCCTTATCTGATTAGATTTCCCTGTGAGTATTTTTAAATTTTTTTGACGTAGATTGCAATGTGTAAATTTTTTGTGTACAACTGCCTGCCAGCCTCCCCGTGACCCTAATTAGGATTAAGCAACTTAGAAATTGAACTAATAAATAGTAATTATGCAAAATATTTTCTAAACTGCAAAGTATTACACTTAATTTTAAATGAAATTCGAAGACAAATCCAAATATTTATGTTCCCTTACAGTTACACAAATGATCTTTACTGACGATGAACGCGAAACCCTTTTTTTATTGTCCTATGAAATGTGTAAAGGCCCAGTTGTTAGCTGATATGTTTATTTATGTTTATTTAATCGGTTTAAAATACCATTTCTGACAAACTGTAAAGAAGGTGTCTTAAATCTTTCATTATCCATGTTATTATGAATTTCAACATAAGTAGTATTAAACTAAGTACAGTTGTGTATCCATTATGCCTACTACAGTGTGGCAAACTCATGGAAATTGCTACTGGTCTCTACGGAGCAGTAGCCACGAATCACTACTGGTTCATACAAATTGCAACTGGTCCGTTAATGTGCATATGTTTTCACTGGCAAAAAATGCATAAATAATAGCACAAATTGTCTCACAGTATATTTTATTCCACAACATGTAGAATTTGGCACCAATGTTAACCACTATAAGCAAAAGTGTAAAATATGGACACAACTTGAAACTTCCTTTAAGAAATTAACATATACGCTGGAATGTACAGCACAATGCTGAGTAAACCGTTTGCTAGGTGTGGAACTCTGTTGGTCCGTGTTTTTGAAGCGTTTTATCAGGTATGTGTGCGATTGTGTTTTATCAGGGATGTGTGCTGCAGACCACACACAGAGTTGATGGATTTCTATATTTGTCTGTTAATGCAGGTATGGAGACGTTTGTGTTTCTTAAATACTATAAAAAAATTAATAGTATTAAAATAAGATTATATTAAGTATTATGTATTAAGGCAGCCTATGCTTTAAAAAGTTGTATATGGAGCTGCTTTGTAAATGTATTTGCATATTAATGCATATGTTAATTTCAGTCCAGGAAAATAATTAAAATACTGGATTTTGGACCTTTTATTATAATTTAATTTAATTATTATAAATTTGGTCTCAGACATGTAATTTTCTTAAAATATTTCAAGATATTTTGTGTATTTTATTTTATTGCAAAATATATTTTTGTATAATTTGAGATACACTTAAAAAAAAAAAAAGCAGCACTCTTGACCACTGCCCATTTTCCACCTTTTTCTTCTAAGCCTGTTCTCATCCCTGTAATAAAAATAGAGCTAAATACCTTGCTTTGCTTAACCAAGGGATGCAACTGACGGCTAGCCAGCATGCTAGGTATTAGCATCGGAAAACTTCCTGGAGCTCCAGTTCACATGAGCTAAACACATCAAAATACATTCGCTAACTGTACACAGGTTCACATTCAATATACTGTCTTCATAAGTGTTTTTATAATTCATAACGTACCAAGGTAATATAAACAAAATAGGTGGAAACGTCGATGAAAATGCCTGTCTGAACAACTAACTGCTCATTCTGTTGTGCTACATCCCCGTGAGCGCCCTGGAACATCAATAACAAGCAGTCTAATGATGTCACTCGCCGTCAAACTTGTTGAAAAAATACTTTAAGAAAAAAGTACCCGGTGCTAGTTTTAACAACCAGTCTAATGACATCACTCGCCGTCACACTTGTTGAAAAAATTAGTTTAAGAAAAAAGAACCCGGCGCTAGTTTTTAAGTAAACGGGGATTTCAGCTCTTAATGAGATCTTAATGAAATCTGTGCTGATAGTACAAGTCCGAGTGGAAAGTTGGGAATCAGAACAATGCCTTTATTTTGTATTATGTAATCCAACCTGCTTGGAAACGAGATGAGATGAATCTCCACACAGACCTCAACAGAGAAAACGTATGTGTGGTAATATGCTGGCACCCATGTTTGGGCATGTACCAACATCACTTTTTTCACTTTTTGCGGCTTGGAGGGCGTGGGTTCACACCACAAGTCTAGCATTTACTACTCACCAATACGGACCAGCGGATATCAGGTCAACTCACCTGTTAGGAGTGGGTGAGTTTTAGGCATCATGCCTAAAAGTTGACATATAGTGGACTGTATGTAAAGAAAGATGGTCATTTATTGTTTTGTATGTTGCCACTAAGTGGGAAAAGACACAAGTAAGTAAGTTGCTGAGAGTAATCAAATGGTGTGCATTAAAGCCTGATGGAGCAGTGAATCCAGGGAAGATAATGGGAATCTATATTATCTCATAATTACGTTTGTGGCCTGCATTTTGTCACTGGTGAGTTTATGCTTTTTATAGGCCTTAATTTTGACATAGTAGCAGTGTGGCAACATACGAAACAATAAATGACTATCTTTCTTTACATACAGTCCACTACATGTCATCTTTTAGGCATGACGAGAGCACTAGTTTAGCAAAATAATGAGATAATTCGTAGACACGTTCACCGGACTGTATTCTCGCAGCACAGAATATATAGTTTGTTTTCCCTTATTTCGAAATGGAGGGCAGGTTCCCGCTACCAGTCAGAGAATATAAAAATCCATTTGAGCCCCATCTTCCTGAAAATTAAATCTGCGCATGTGCATGGACTACAAACCAAGATGGTGTCCATACAAAAAGAAAAACAATGATGCAATGAGAGTATTTTGCTAATTTCAAGCTTCTAAATTATCGCATTTGACAGCAAGCCAATGCGATCACGGATCGTGGCCCCAGGAATAACCCTGCCTACATTGTTTAATAGATATTGTCCGGTAGGAAAAAAATCAGAACATTGTCACATTTGGAACACACTGTGTGAGTCTCAGTCTGCAAGGATATGGTATTTACATGTTGTTTAAAATCCTTTATTTAACCCAAATGATGTACTTTATAAAAGATATAGATGAGATATAGATTCGTATCTGAGGAATTCACTGTCTTTGCCAGCATTCGGGGCCAGATGTTTCTAATGCCTTTTGGTGGAGTAATGATTGATTAATTTTATTTTATACTGATACATATTACAAATTAAAAATAGTACAGATTATAGCATATATAGCCGAGAGGGGCACTCAGAGTGCATGGTACCTCTGCCAGGCACAAATGGATTATTATAATAGTGCATTTCTTACCTCTGAGAATTATTAGGATTATTACCTATTAGAGTTGACGAGCGGAAAGTGACATTCAACACCTGGGGCCTCATGTACAAAGGGTGCGTACGCACAAAAACGTTGCGTACGTTCTTTCCCACGGCAAAGTTCAGATGTATCAAGAGTGAAATGTCCATGGAAATGTGCGGTGCCTCACGCCAACTCCATG
>JBCNYH010212445.1:0-17894 GCA_039654325.1 Tandanus tandanus | reverse complement strand
TCTGAAAAGAAAACCAATCAGAGAGAAAAAATTAGCACCCTGGTATAATGATGATACACGCACACTAAAACAGAACAGAAGAGTATCATCAAGATCTAGTCTCATGCCTGCAGTGGTTTCAATATCCTTCAAGGCCTCATCACCAACCACGTGAAAAAGTACGCTTCTCACATCTCCAAAGCATAATTCATCAACAGCTGATCGGATCCACACTGCTCCTCCTTTATACAAATAAGGGAGTGTGTCAGAGAGAGTTTTTAAATCAGTATGTGACTATGGTTGATATACAGGGTAATCAAAACCTGCGGATTGAATTTATGGCATTTGATCATGTTTTATTTTCTCCTTCTTGGTCTTTTCTTGGTTTAAGTTGTAACACTGATCCAGACCAGTTCTGACAATCATCATATGAGCCTGGCTCAGTTCTATATAGCGGTGGTGAATCTCTATCAGGTTCATTCAATTTTGCAGTGCTAGATTTTTCTCAATTTGTGGCATGAGTGTAATTGGAGGATCTGATGTGAGTGATTTAGGCATACCAGTGGTAGACCCCATTTACCCATAGGTGAACATCAGAAGTTATTTAGCTATGTATGTTGTGGCTATGTATAAACATATTGTAAATAATACGAATATAGTACTTCACCTTCTTTTTGTGATGCAGATGGAACACAGTTGTCACTGTCAGATTCTGCCACTACAGTATATAGTGCATAATTCAAGATTCTCTGCAGCTTTATCTTTCTTAAAGTCACATGTATCAGAACCTATATTTCTGAATGTACTGAGAATCACACTGTGTATAAGCCAAGTTAATAGAAAAAGGTTATTCTTTAATAGTGTAGTATAAGACACATTAATAAATAGACTAATTCCTACTTACAACACATTGCAATGTTAATTTCCTAGAGCAGTAATTAAGTAATTACACATTCAGTCATCCCCAGTCAGAATTGTTAATAGTGCTCTTGATTAAGGTTTGATCATCATGACACACACACACACACACAAACACACACACACACACACACACACACAAACACACACACACACACACTGTCGGGAATCTCCCAGGTAATTTTTTCCTTAGAGGACGTATGCCGGGTAAAAATTTTAGGTCCCCTCTCTTCATTTAATCTCCTTTGTTCTTTACCCAATGACTCAATAAACAATCAAAATTTAGTCAAAAATTAAGAAGAAGCCTGAATGAAGAAGCAGATGAGGAGAGGCAAGGTCTTTTTATTCAGTCATGAAATCAAAGACATGCATATCTGAAGAGTACCAGCTGGTCTGAAATTTCCCACTGAAATCCCCTCAGCTCCCTATTTCTAAGGCGCCTCCTTCTTTTAATTTACATATGCTGAGTCAATTTCCCATTATTTTTATGTTTTAAGCCATTTTAGCCCTTCCCACCTTGATTTACATACTCTTCACATTTCCCATTATTTCCTCATTTGTCCCGATATCGTCCCAAATTTGATGTCATCCTTCCTGTGGTGATGTCAATTTTCTTCATCTAATTTCCCTTATTTTCAGGCCGATTTGGGAGTTTTTATAAAAAATTGGTGCCTACATGTATAAACACCAACTTCCGTGTTTCTATATTTGATTTCATTCTTTCAAGCTATTCACACGAAGTATTCTGACCTGCACACTGCCTTTTACAACTTTTCAACAATGTGTAAGCACCATGATCTTTTCTTTATACTATTTTATGTCATGCTGACCTAACCTAGGTATTTTTTATCTTAATATGAGTAAGCTTTGTATTCTGCAGTCCTGCACTTTTCTAGTTTCACCATTGCTCAAGCGTAGCCTTACACTCCTGCATTCCATTGCTATCAGCGTACCAGGTTACTGTGTTCTGGCATTTGACTTTAGCTTCTGTTTAGGACAGGTCACTGTGCCCCTTTAGCACAGTGTCCCATTCCTTCTGTCCACATCGTTGTTTTTCCTTTCCCTATTTTGGTGCACATTTTGGGTTCTAAGCCTTTAAGCATTTCATTGCCTTTTCTGGCTGGCTGCTAAGCTTTGATTTAAGATCTTATATAGTCACAAAATAGGCAACTTATTTATTCTGTTTTCTTTCCTTTAGCTCAGTCAGCTTGCCATGCCACTTTCAGAAGAAATAGAAATGCCCAACATTGCCATTATCAATATCATTTGGCTCAAACTAACCCTGACCTCCTTGGTTTCCTGGAATTCCTTTCTGCCACCTGGTTCCAGCCTACCCCTACTGGGTTCCAGACTGAGCCTAACCTTCACTCTTCTCACCCTCCAGCTGTTACTCATGAGCAGTCTATCCAATCTCAACCTGAAACCCAAAACCAATCCACCCAGGTTCGGTTTTGGCACTGCCAGCTCTGTCCATCTATTCATTCTCCACGTGTCCTCTCGGGGGAAGCAGACAGAGGGTTTCCTTTATGATGATTAGTTCTTTGTCCAACACACCTCCAATTTTTCCTCAGGATCTTCTTTCTTTTTTCTACATTCTCCTGAACCTTCTTCTCCTAACTCCCCAATGGAACATTGCCCGGATTCCCCTGTTAACTTTTGTCCTGATTCCCCTACTGATTATTCTCCTACATCCCCTGTGGAACCTGAGCTTCCTTCTTTCTCCACTGATCCCCTGTTCCCATAATCCCCCTGTACAGGCTGACTGATCTGTAATTTCTCACACTCTTCAATAAATTTTTCTTTATCCTTCTTTTACCAGTCTCAGTGTGTTTATTTCATTAGTGCACTAATCTCATTGATTCTACATGAATAATATAAATTGTACATGTGATTGTTATAGATTTGCCTTTTATCAAGCTGGTTATTTAAACTGTATCTAAACATTTCAGTGGATAAACACTACTTTCAGGCGCAATATTGCTAACTTAAAGCTGAATATAAATTTTACTGCTAAATTAAGCAAAATATAAGTTTTCTCCCGACATCACTCCCCCCTTTGATACTCTTGAGTCTCACATTGATCATGTATGTATCCTAGTTTCATCATTTTATGTTGTTATCCCTTACAGCATTAACATCATCCCTAATTTACACTTAGATTTTATGCACTTAGATATAATTGGATGAGGCATCTTTTTCTTCCAAAGACTGCTGGCACTACTCTGCGCCACCATCTTTGTCTGGAGAGGTAATGGACCTGCACATGTCCCCATTTTTATCTGATTGTCCATATCCTGTTTTCCTCATCTGCACCTGCTGCCTGAAAGGCATTCTCTGGTGCACATCCCTTGTATCTTCTTTTACATATGACTATTATGGCCACAACAACTATAATTACCCCTACTGTCGCTACAGTACACCTATCATGGGGTCAATGCGATTTCCTTCACAGACACAATAGGTAGAGTTTGTACTGAGCAATATTTCAAATAGACCCCTCGCCACACAGTCTACATGCCATTCTCAGTCTCTAAAAGTGGCAGTCGAGTATGTTCTATTTGGGCAATTTGCACATTCAACATCTTTGTCTAAAGTCCCTTTCTGCTTTGGATATTGTCCAGGGCCACACTTCGTGTGCTTCACAGCACTACTGCAGCCTTTACTTTTATTAATACAATAAAATCCTTCAAGTGGTTCACAAACTGTATCTGAAGTCCCTGTGCATGCCTTTTTTAATTTTAGTCCTTGCCGAGCAGCACACACTGTGCAGTCAATACAGCTTGGGCTCATCAGTGTATGTTAATCCCGTACATTGCCAACAAGTTGTGCTGACGAATTCAGTACAATGTCTAAAGACGAACACATAGAGCAGCATTCCCCGTTTGTCTCATATTCTGCTTGCGCACAGGCTTCAGTACATGGATTAATATGCAGGATGCATAGTGCTATGATAATACACATACATTCTCCACATGAGATCATCGTGAAGACGCTGGCAGGTTGGAGTCGGGGGAGACTTGTGCTGCTGTCCTTCCTAGAGAAAACAGCATTACATACTATTACTAATATGGCCTTTCAGAAAATATAGCCTGACATTTTACTGTATTAATGTATTGTCTATCACTTAGCATCTCACAGCCTCATACAGTTACTCCCTTTTCCTTCATTCTGCGATGAGTTCATTGCTATTTGTACTCCGCTAATGCCCTGTTTCTGCTCTCCCTCCTCACTACATCCTTATGCTTATAACTCCTTAACCAATCTTGTGCATGTATGTTCCTGTTGTATTCCTTCAGTCTTTTCCCTAATTGGGTAAACATTTTATATTGCATGTACGTGAGAATCAGTCTTCCCCATATTCCAATGCCTACTGCAATAGTAAGTAGAAACTGGAGGGTATTCCCTAATTTAGTCACCATGCTCTTAATCATGAAGTACAGTAATCCTGCTGCAACTGCATAGGCAATGATACTGAACATAACCATATATAATAGTCCTTCTTTTGGTGGTCATGATTCGTAGTATGTCCCACTTATGTAGTGGTTCAGTTTCCTCTCCATAATAAACTTAGTTCTGCAGAGCTCACAACTGCGCATGTCCAAGCTCCTAATTCACTGTTGGAGACAGGCCTATATACAAAGCCTAAGCTGCCCTTGCAGCATCACTCCAAGGCCTAGGACCTATCTATATATCCCTAAGAAAACTCTAAGTTCCATATAAATTAAATAACCTTGACAATTCTAAGTTCCACATGCTTATACTGTTTTATACGTCTTCACGCATCACTGCACGTTCTTATAACACGGTTGCCTAAGGTTGTAACCTTTTACCTATTGTACAACTCATTTCACTGGCCCTTGAGCTCCCAGTTCCTTATTATTTCACATCATCACACATCACTTCCCCTTGTTATCATACCCTTAAAATGACTTTTAAAAGCTTCCCCTCAAGGTGAACAAGTAGTGGGCGAAAAACCCTCATGTGCCAATTGGGAGGGAAAATTCCCAATCTTTCCCATGCATATCATGCATGAAAGCCCAGTGTGCCAGGGTCACCAGACACATATAAAAACATATACAGAATACCACATCAGTATAAGGAAAGAGAGCAAAGGAAGTCTGTCAAGGATCAGTCCCACTACCAA
This sequence comes from Tandanus tandanus, assembly GCA_039654325.1. Taxonomy (NCBI): domain Eukaryota; kingdom Metazoa; phylum Chordata; class Actinopteri; order Siluriformes; family Plotosidae; genus Tandanus; species Tandanus tandanus. The sequence continues at coordinate 12,853 of JBCNYH010212445.1, read as the reverse complement.
TAGTGGGTTTTATATAGTTCATGAATCCACTTTGGTAGAGGCAAGTTAATCCACTGACGTGACCATAACGCAGCCCAAATGTTCATCTGCATCAAGAGTTTATGAGGCTGTCCCTGAGATGCCACAATGTCGGAGTCCTTAGTCTCCCGAGCATAAAGCAGTACTTGTTTAGCTGCTTGCACTGGTGTGTGGAGTGAGAGGTCCACACGACATAACCACAGAATGAGACAGTCACCACCTGAACAGTCTGAATAATGTTGCGAGTAATGAGAAAGCCATGTGCAGCCATATCCCATAAAGTTCCGCCAGAGACACTGAACGGCAGAGGTGATATATGTAAATTGTCAAGCGCAACGTCCGTGGAATATTTGCGAACACACCAAGTCTTTTCTACATAATAAAAGTTAGCTCTGTTGAATATCTTGTGGACTGGGCGCACCATCTCCATGTCACATGTCCAGTCTTTGTCCGTGCAGCAGGGGTAGAAAACCCTCCACCGTGGGTTCAGGTTGGTATCTTAGTGTGCCATCCCATTACTGCTTTTGTGTCATTCCCTTCCTTTTTCACTTTAACCACTCCCCATCTATCTTTAATGTCTGCCAAGAAGTTCATATTCTTAACATTCAAGATTCTTACACATCTCCCTGTAAAGTTTCCTACCTCCCTTGTTCCCTGGTTTCTGTAACACTCGAATATGCGATTCCTTGCCCACACAAAATATATTCTGCCCTTTGGTGAGTTCAACTTTGTGGTTTGCAGCCATTTGGTCACATTCCCACATCATCTTATAAAGGTTTGGGTGAGGTTTCTGACCCCTGCATACAGTATACACCAATAATGGCAGATGTCCGTGCTATTCAGTTCCTTAGTTGGAATCGTCACATTAGCCAGGGTACCATTTACTGTCACTTGTACTACTTTATTCTCCACTACCCTGGTCCCGAACCTTTCTGTGAGCCTTCCCCGTAATGTCATACATGTCTGGGTGCTGTAGGGCAATGGAACCAACTCCAGTTTCCCTCTCCCAACTGTACATACTATACACTGTTCCTCTTCATCAGTACAATCTTTAGCAGTGTAGTTTGCCCATTGATACCACTCATTTGCCTGGGCCATATGCCATAATTCAGCAGAGGGATCCCCCTCCTCCATATTTTCCTCCATAGGTATCTCAGGCCCTAGTACCTCACTTTCCACCCTTGGTATCACCATTTCCCTCCATCAATGTGGGGAGTACAATACTTGTCCCGTGCTCTCAATTATGCTTATATTCGCTTGGCTCCAACTTGGGATCATTTATCTGTTTTAGGTCACTGTTTATACAGACTGTTCTAAAAAAGCTGTTCATGTGTTTCCCATAGTTCTTTGGTTGGCCTATCCTTGCGGTGAAGCATTTCTTCTTTGCATTCCATGTCCAGACTGTTACCGGGTAACTGTTACCGTTCTTACTTAGTTGTTCCCTTGTTAGCGTTGCTTTTTTCATTTTCCACATACAGCGAGGAGATCCCCACTGCCTTCTAGGCTCGTCGACGTGACCGTTGCCTGGCAATGATTCGTACCTTATGGACTTGTTCCTTTCCAACATTAGGCTCCCGCCTACTAGCGTCAGGCCATCAGTTCCATTCTGTGTACCATTCCCTTTCCCGGCATATCGCTATGCGTTTTGGGTCAGTGTAACGCATGTCTTGTTGTCAAAGGTAAGATTTTCCTGGGTCGATCTTGCCCGTGACGTTTCATTTAACAGCATAGCTATCTGAATGAATTCCCCAACTGCGACAACTATTATTGTGTATTCAACAGCCATTATGATTATTAAGGCATACTGTGTCAATGGTGGCAGCGGCTGGTGGTTTACATCAGATGGCTTTGACGCCGCCTTTTGTCCTACTGCATTGATTCATCGGTATAACCCTGAGCCAGGTCTGCGATGTCTCGGGTCGCAAAGTCAGCTTCATCGACTATACTGAACAGCTAGTACCTTGACGGACCTGGCCTGGGCTCGTGTCCTGATAGACCCAGTTGGGGTTCGTCCAGCAGCCCCTGTATTGTTTCAAGTTCCCTAAAGAACTGATGCACTACTGGTTCAAGGTCGGGAGTAAGTGGATTTTCAGTTTCTGCTATCTATTCGGCAGGCTCTACAGTTTGGGACTATTTTTCTCTGAGGTTTCTTTCCTTTTCCTCAGATTTCTATGTATTTGGATTAAGTGTTTTACATAACTTGACATTTCGCCCTCTAGTTGTTCCAAAGCAGGGCCCTTATAGGGCCCCTGAGTGAATGCTACTGGCATTGGCTTCCCTGTGAGCATTCCATGTGGTGTCAAATGCATGTTTCTGTTGGTCTGAGAGCACATTTTCATCAGTGCTAATGGCAAAGCCTGTACCCAATTCAACCTGGTGGTTGCACAGATCTTGCCTATCTTTTCCTGCAGTACTCCATTCACCCTCTCTACCATCCCATGAGACTGTGGGTGTTACACACAACCCAAATGATGTTTTATGCATAAGGCCTCTGTTATACTTTTTATTACCTCGTTCAGAAAGTGGCTACCGTTGTCTGAACTAAGCTGATCCGGGATACCAAACTGAGGAATCACTTCTCTGCATAGAAACTTTGCATCTTAGCATCATTCTTGGCTGTAACCTGTGCCTCTATCTGATTGTAAAATATCATGAAATGGCTAAACCGATCTACCACTACTAGAATATACCTTTTACCCTCTTTTTTTCTGTCATATCCACGACATCAATTACTAGGTGACTGAATGGCCCATTTGGTTGTGGTGTGTGACTAATAGGTACTGTGAAGTGTTTTCTAACATTCACATGTTCGCAGGAATTTATCTACCATACTGGCTAAGTATGGGGACCACCAATCTGTGCGAATTGTCTCAATAACTTTCCTGCGATCACAATGATCTATCCCATGTGCCTCTTTGATCAGAATTGGGAGAAACGCTAGTGGGGCTACCAACATTCCATCACAACTCCTCCATACTCCAGACTGGGGATCTAAAACTGCACCTCGTTTCTTCCACAAGTCCCTTTCTGTTGCTGTGGCTAGCCTTTGGAACTCTCTGACATTGTCTATTGTTTTCTGTATCTGCTAACTCTCGCCTGGATCTCACGCCTCCATCATTCCCTTCAAACAGTCATCTTCTCCCACTGCAGCCCTTTTAGCTGCCTCATCAGCTGCTGCGTTTCCTCTACTAACCCATTCCCCATCTGACTTGTGGGCTTTGCATTTCACTATTGCTAATTCTTTAGGGAGCATCATTGCTCCCAATAGTTCTGAAATTGCTGGTCCATGTATGATATTCAATCCATCAGAAACCCTCTCTGGAAACCTCTCTGTGCCCAGATTGGTCCAAACACATGACACACTACATAAGCGTAAGCCGAATCTGTATATATCATGCATGTTTTATCTGTGTCCAATTTGCATGCAGCTGTCAGTGGTTTTATTTCTGCCAATTGGGCAGAGCACGGTTGTGGCACTGCCACAGTCATTACTGTATTAAACATTTTGGAGTCGTCAAATTGGATTACCGCGTAACCAGCTTTATTTCCCACATTGGTACGATAACATGATCCATCCACAAAGAAGACACATTGAGCATTGGACAGCGCTTCTGCGTCCAAGTCTGCTCTAGCTTTTAGGTATTTTTCTACCTCTTTAGTGCATTCGTGTGGGGCTCCTTCTTCTGGGAGCACCAACCTATCTGCAGGATTAATTGTGTGGCATTTTTCAATTGTCAGATCTGGAGCTGGTAGGATGACATCGTAGCCCGTTCTTTGAGCATTAGTTATTTTGAAATTTTGGCTGGTCAGCAGCGCATGTAACACATGAGAAGAGTACAGGCTTACTGGATGCCCCATCGTGATTGACGATGCCTTCTGAGAAGCAAATGCCGCTGCTGCCAATCCTTGATAACATGGTGGCATGCCCTTCTCCACACTATCTAGTGCTGCGCTGTAGTAAGCTATGGGTCTTTTTCCCATGCCCTTCTACTCCTGTGCTAGCACTGCTGAGGCAAACCCTTTCCTTTCCGACACATACAAATGGAAAGGCCTTCCATAATCTGGACATGCTAATGCTGGTGTGGATGACAAGGCAGCCTTTTGCATACCAAATGCTGTCTTTGCGTCCTCCGTCCGTGTCAATTTAGCACTGGACTTTGTTTGGTCTGCTGCCTTCACCATATTTCTAAGTGGTTGCGTTTTCATAGCAAAGTCACAGATCCAAGGTCTACTAAAACCAGCTAAACCCAAGAAGGATAGCATTTGCTGAATGGTCTGAGGTCTAGGAGCCTTTCGGATTGCTTCTACATGCCCTGGAGAGAATTTTAGTGTAGTGCCTTCGATCACTCTACCTAGGTATTCTACCTTTGATTGGCAGAAATGCAGTTTTACCTTAACTACTTTGTGACCATTTTCTGCTAGAATTTCCATGACTGTCACAGAGTCCTGCACACATTGCTCTTTGGTTTGGTTACAAATCAATAAACCATATACATGTTGAAGCAAAGTTGAGGATACATCCAGATTGGCCAGATCTTGCACCAACACTTGACTGAAAACTGATGGACTTTCACAATACCCTTGTGGTAATCTCGTGTATGTATATTGCTGTCCACCATAAGTAAAAGCAAACAAAAATTGTGAATCTGGATGCAATAGAACATGTATAATGCAGAATATAGGTCAATCACTGTGTACCACTTTGTTCCTTCTGGAATATTAGACAAAAAGTTGTGAGAATCAGGGACTACCAGTCTTTCTGCTATTACTATTTTATTTACTGGTCGTAAATCATGCACCAGTCTCCATTTATCTGAATTTGGTTTTCTGACTGGGAAGATGGGGGTGTTGCACTGGCTTTCTGTTGGCATTAGGACTCCTGCTTCCACTAATCCCTCAATTGTCAGCTTTATTCCTGTTATTTCATCTTTTGACAAAGGATACTGTTTTTGATATGGCAAGTGTCCTCCTGGCTTTAGTTGTATTTTAATTAACCCTGCTGACTTTACCAACCCTACATCTGTTGGATGTTTAGTCCTTAACTGATCTGGTACCTGCACTATTGCGCCCCCCTTTCTTCCTCTGTGAGCCCTTGATTTTCTGCCCATTGGGGCAGTTGTTTTAATTTTCTACCCTTATGTCCTCTGCCCTACTTATCAGAGTTGTCTGTGGTTTCACCTCGTCTACTGCTACTTGCACTATTTTGAGAAACTTTCTGCTTCGTGATACACTAACTCCCTGTCCTACCTGTGTCCATTGTGTCACCTGATGTGCTTCCTTCACCATTGGCCCTAATTGTTTTGATTAAAAATTCTGCCTGATCAGCAGGGAGATGCGGCCCCTTGGGGACCTACTATGAGATTCACAGTTTTCATCAACTTCGTTGATGCCACTAGTTCATCCCACATAGCTTCATACACCTCATTCAGTCCTTCTTTATCATACATCATTGTGCAGTGCCATGGTTCCCTGCTTGAGTGCAGAGAGATGGCGTACTGCACCAGCTCCCCCACTGGCTTCTCTGGGTCTCTTCATATGCCACCTGGAAACAACCCCATGGGACCTGCTCCCGAGTTTGTTGGTCATTGGGGTGGTTTTTTAGGTCCCATCCAGGGTCCCATCAAGTACCCTTGATATTGTGGTGGGCTATTTCTTGGGGGTGCCATCTGTCCTCCCTGTTGATAGGCATACGGACAGTCTCATTTCAGATGATTCGGATCTTGGCATATCCAGCATCCTCCTCCTCTCCCTCCTTGGTTCATTGGAGTTCTTCCTCTTGAGGATTGTTGCCATTATCCTCCTCAGCCTTGCCCTTGTCCCTGGCCCCATCCTCGGTTCTGAGGTGGGTATTGTTCGACTGGGGGGTCCACTGGCACGGGCGAAGGTGCAGCTCTACATAATGTATAATGTTGGCCTCAAAAGTGGGCCATGCCATTGTGCTTAGCCCAACTACTGTATCCAGCTGATTTTGGACTTCCGCTGGAAGGGCTTTCTTTACCATCATGCAGAACAGCATCTGACTTGCTGCTGTTTCATCCAATGCTCCTCCCATTTATTCTCTCCATGCCTTTTGGATTTTTAACACAAACTCCGCCATGCTGTCATTCCATTCTTATCGTTTCCACTCTACCAGGATCTGCCCGTGTTGGATATGCACTTCTCAGGGCTTCCCAGAGCATGTTGTGGTGTTTTCCAAATGAGCTTGAGTCATATTCCTGTCCCTCGCCTCCTTTTTCCTGCCGATGCTATCAAATATCTCAATCATCTTGGCTTTGCCTAATGATAGGGACCATATGGCCTTAATGTCTCCTAATGCCAACACCTGCCCCATTGTCTGTTCCTCAAACCGTACAATCCACTTATCAGCTCCCTCGCAGATGCTAGGCAATCTACTGATTAGTCCAGTCAGGTCCATGAATGACCAGGGAACGTAGGCCACCTTGTATTATTGCCGAGCACTGGGTTGTTGCTCCTTCCTGCCATTCCAGCAGATTCTTTTGTATTACTTCAGACGGGCACCCTCCTGCACCCTACTGTATTTTTTCCCCCCCTGCTTCATCGTGGGCATGTATCTCCTCACTTCAGCTATTTTCTGTTCAAACCCCTGCTGTGTCCTTGAGAGATCCTCCCGGATTCATCTTAGCTCAGCCTCATTAACTGAGACCCTTCCTCTGAGACCTGCAAGTGTCATATTTCTTTGGTCTTGTTCAACCATTTCTCACTCCACCCTGTTAAGCTGCTCTTCACCTTGTCTTGTTCTCTTTTCTAGGCAACCAATCCGCTTTTGTCTTTTCCAGTTCTTCTGTCTGCTTATGTGTCCTTTCCATAAATTTTATAGTCGTCAGAATGTCGTCATTGACTCCCCTTTCCAATTTTGTCATTCATTCACACAGGTGCAGAATTTATTTTCAGCCTTTGTCCCTCTTGTTGGTGTCATTTTCACCTTTCCCTCTATGTGATATTCATCGTCACTTTCTGTCTCATCTCCATCTTTGTCCGTTATTTTACTAAATATACTCTGTCTACTCCCTTGGTTCTTGGGGGGCAGTACTCCCCCCAGTGCGTGCCTGATGCACTCTTCTCCTTCGTTGTGGCACCCTTCATAGTCCTGTTCATTCTCACCGAAGTTCCCTTGTGGGTCTTTGCTTCCACTGCCCACTTCAGATGGCAGTTGTCTCTTCCCCTCAACCTTTAGTTTAGGTGTGCTTGAGAATCCTCTTGTCTTCAGGTTCACCTGCATTTCTCTGTATACTGCACTGTTCATATTTATTCTCCCCAGCTCCCCATAGCTATCCCACTCTGGGCTATTTCCACTTAATCCTAGGCCTTTCCCTATGTCTGGGTAGAGCCTCTCTCCCTGTCCCTGGTACCATGTTGCCACTTCTGTGGACATACAACTGGTGGAAGCAAGGTCCCTCTCTTTTATCTGGTTGTCTCTTAGTTCATACCCAATAAGTCAGTAATCATTCAAAATACTAAATAGTCAAATAGTCAAAATAAAAGATCTCAATGCAGCAGATGAGGAGAAGCAAGATTCTTTATTCAGAGTTGAAGTCAATCACATACAAGTCTGAGAGAGCAGCTTTTCTGAAATTTCCCTCTGAAATCCCCTTTCTTATATACACTCAGCACCCCTATGGCACCTCCTTCTTTTAATTTACATATGCTGAGTCATTTCCCATTATTTTCATGGTTTAAGTTATTTTACTCCTTCCCACCTTGTTTAACTTATTTTCTCATTTCCCATTATTTTCTCATTTGTCCCGATACTGCCCCGGATTTGATGTCAACTTCCCCTGATGACATAATTTTTGCTCATCCTAATTCCCCTTATTTTCAGATCATTTTGGGAGTTTCTAAAAAAATTGGCACTTTTCACTTTTTTTTAATCTCTCCCCAATTATCCAAACTTTACATCATTTTTTCCCACATCTTTCCTCGTTAAATGTGCCAGTTATTGGCCATTGCAACTCCCCATGTGTCTGGTCATTCCACTTTTTCATATACTTTTCAATTTCTTTCTTTGCTTCCTAACGTTTTAGCATAATCACCCCTACAGGTGTAGTCAGTAGCTCCTCCCTGCTCATTACGCACCTCTGTATAGCCCTATACTCAGAACTCCTATGATTTGGAGACTGAAGTTCCTTGTCTCCCGCTTGGTATCTCCACGACAACTGTGCGAAGATCCTTCTTACTGTCACGGCTGGTAACAGTGGATACCACTGTGATCCACTAGTGAATTTACACTGTCAATCACTATTGGTGTTGCTAGATCTCTTTCCCACCGCACCCACCTGGGTTCAACTGTGATGGTGACCTTTAACCCTGAACAATATCCCCTTTGTAAATGCTATAATAATTGCCTCAATATTGGGCCAAACAGACTAGGCCTCCAGAGAGCCTGAAGCGTTTCCTCCCAATGTATGTCAGGGAAATGGCATTTTAATTCTTCCAATTTTCTCCAATCTGTCAAATGCCACAATTTATATCTAATATTCCCTTCTGTCTGATACAGTCCTTCTCTCTCGTTTCGGCTAAATCTTTCGTCCCAAAAATGCGTTCTTATCCCATTCGTCTCTTCCAGCAACCGCTGATCAACCAAGTGAGTCAACCAAGCTAACATGTCATTGTTATTTCTCCCTCATTTACTTAACTTACAATACTGTTGTCTCTTGCCTTCCCTTACTTTCGGCTGCCATGCAATGCTTCTATCTTCTCTCTAACCACTCACTTTCGTTTTCACACCTCTAGTTATCCACTTTTCCATGGAGTTCCCCTTCTCTGTGTATGTGTGCATGGTTATGTGTATGCGTTTCCTGTTTCTGTGCGTTTCCTCCTTTCCTGCTCTCACTCTCTGTCACAATTTCTCTAATCTTCTCTTAGTTTTCACCTTTTCCACTTAAATTTTCTATCTTTAGCTTCTTTGCAAGCTTATGCTTACTATTTCCACTGCTGGCGGCCCTCTTCTACATTCACCGTATGCTTTTTTAACAACACACCATGACAGATTCATAAAATCACATCAAGAATACTCATTCTACTCCTTCTATCACACTTTTCCTCGGGTCCAACCCTGCCTTCTCCGAAGTCTAATCTGTTTTCAGCAGTGACTCACCGAACCATCCCTACCTTTTCCTATAATAAAGGTATCTAGAGACATATATCTTCACCTGCTTTAACCCACAGGAATTTTTCACTTGTACCACCTGCTCAACCCGCAGGAACTTTCCTTGTACACACTTATTTACTTTATCAACCTTTAAAAAACCTCTCTGCCCATTCTCATCTGCTCTTAAATATTAACTTTCCACCCACTAGTTCTTGACGTGAAGCCAACTGCATACACCTTTAACCAGGGTTGTGTTCTACAAGCCACAGAACTCTAATACAGTCTTTTATAACAGATGTATGCTTACCTTTTCAATTAGATGCCGTCAGTCTGTAGCCCATAGTAACCAGGTCCTAGCTCAGGTCTCGGACTCACGTCAGCCTATTTACACCTGGATCCCGGGTTTCACACCAAAATATGTCAGAAATCTCCCAGGGAATTTTTCCCTGAGAGGATATATGCCGGGTGGAAGTTTTAGGTCCCCTCACTTCTTTTAATCTCCTTTGTTCTTTACCCAATGACTCAATAAACAATAAAACTTAGTAAAAAATAAAGAAGAAGCCTCACAAACAGATGAGGAGAGGCAAGGTCTTTTTATTCAGTCATGCAATCAAAGACATGCATATCTGAAGAGTACCAGCTGGTCTGAAATTTCCCACTAAAATCCACTTCTTATATACAATCAGCTCCCTATGTCACCTCCTTCTTTAAATTTACATATGCTAAGTCAATTTCCTATTATTTTTATGTTTTAAGCTATTTTCACCCTTCCCACTTTGATTTACATACTCTTCTCAATTCCCATTATTTCCTCATTTGTCCCGATACCTTCCTGTGGTGACGTTAATTTTCTTAATCTAATTCACCTTATTTTCAGGCCAATTTGGGAGTTTTTATAAAAAATTGGTACCTACATATAAACGCTAACTTCCGTGTTACATCATTTGATTTTATTCTTTCAAGCAATTCACACAAAGTATTCTGACCTGCACGCTGCCTTTTACAACTTTTCAACAATGTGTAAGTACCATCATTTTCTCCTTATACTATTTTATGTCATTCTGACCTTAACCTAGGTAGTTCTTGTCTTAAAACGAGTAAGCTTTGTATTCTGCAGTCCTGCGCTTTTCTAGTTTCAACATTGCTCAAGCCTTGCTTTACACTCCTGCATTCCATTGCTATCAGCATACCAGGACACTGTGTTCTGGCATTCATCTTTTTCTTCTGTTAAGGACAGGTCACTGTGCCCCTTTAGCACAGTGTCCTATTCTTTCTGCTCACATCGTTGTTTTTCCTTTCCCTATTTTGTTGCACATCTTGGTTTCTAAGCCTTTAAGCATTTCATTGCCTTTTCTGGCTGGCTGTGAAGGTTTGGTTAGGATCTTATATACTCACAAAATAGGCAACTTTTCTTTCCTTTAGCTCAGTCAGCTTGCCGTGCCACTTTCAGAAGGAGAAATGCCTAACATTGCCATTATCACTAACATCGGGCTCAAACTAACCCTGACCTCCTCGATTTCCTGGAATTCCTTTCTGCCACCTGATTCCAGCCTACCCCTCCTGGGTTCAAGACTGAGCCTAACCTTCACTCTTCTCACCCTCCAGCTGTTACTCATGACCAGTCTATCCAATCTAAACCTGAAACCCAAGACCAATCCACCCAGGTTTGCTTTTGGCACTGTCAACTCTGTCCATCTATTAATTCTCCACATGTCCTGGTTACCTCTCGGAGGACCCAGACAGAGGGTTTCCTTTATGATGATTGGTTCTTTGTCCAACACACCTCTAATTTTTCTTCAGGTTCTTCTTTCATTCCTCTATGTTTTCCTGAACCTTCTCCTCCTAACTCCCCAATGGAACATTGCCCGGATTCCCCTGTTAATTTTTGTCCTGATTCCCCTACTGATTATTCTCCTACATCCCCTGCGGAACCAGAGCTTCCTTCTTCTTCCACTGATCCCCCTGTATTGCATCTGTGGATGTCCTTGTGGAATTTTTGCTGGATGTAAGTTCTCAATAAAAAAGGTCTTTGGGGTTCTACCATCTTCATTGTGATGCAAGTGGCTTAACCAGCTGGGGTGTTTCTGTTTTAAGATTGTGAACATTGATGGGATATTTGCTTGGGCCAGAACATCCCTGTTGGGCACCTTGTCTTTCAAAGAGATGTTGGGTATTCAATGAAATCAGCACATGTGGAAGGTATTTAGTCTCCTTTCTTGATGTGCCTTGAGTGTCAGTGTCTCAATGCTCACTACACAGGGCCTGTATATCTGCCTTTTTGTGTGATATGTGAGTTTGTTGTTTTTTGTCAAGGTCTCTACTCAAAAAATTAAAAGCCTTGGTGAGATCAATGACGGCCAGTTAGAAAGTTTTTCCTTGCTAACTATATTTTTCCTGCAATTGTTTGACAGAAAACACCATGTCTACAGTAGATCTTCCAGATCTGAATCCACACTATGATTCAGGATAGACTCTGTCTGGGAGCGTCTGGGCCATTTTTAGGACTACAAGAGTTTGCCCACTATGCTGAGCAGGGACATGCTGCAATAGTTGTTACAGTTACTTCTGTAACCTTTGTTCTTATTGAGGTTGACAGTATTGGCCTCCAGCATTATAATTTCCTATAAGCCATTGCACAAAACACATTACATATGTTAATAATATGCCATGATTTCCACATTGTAGCAGCCCTTGGTCTTAAGAAGTACCACAATGGACACCTTACAGAATAAAATAATCAGCACTCAAACAGTTTAATTTTAACAGAAATCTCTTTCAAATACAAATAGCACTAAATACCTTGCACCGCTTATCCAAGGGATGGAACTCTATAGACCACTAGCCGGCACACTAGCTGTTAGCAACGAAAAACTTTTTGGAGCACCAGTTCACATGAGCTAAACACAACAAATATGTTTGCTAAATGTACACAGCTCCACATTCAATATGCTGTGTTTAAAACTGGAAATATAATTTAATTAAAAGCAAATATTAAGATGGGCAACAGAACACACCTTGGACAGTGGAAGATTGGGGGAAAGTGCGATATATCAATGATCAATTTAAGATGGGTCACAAAGAACAAAACTTTTTTAAACTGTTTAAAAATATTGTCTTAATTTTAGATCTAACTGAGACTAATTTTCTAAGTTCCGAATATCACAAGGGAGAACATAGTAGAGCTAAAGAAAACTGCCACCATAGTTCAAAGTGTTAGATAGATTCGATAGATTGATTGGTAGATAGATAGATAAATAGTTTTATGATTGACCCAACAAGACCACAGAACTGATATTTAAACCATGTGATTTATTTAATAACAAAATACCTCGGGCTCAGTGAGCCACCAAAACACATCTAAATGATAACTAGAAAAGAAACCTGCCTCAAGGGACGAAATAAACAAAACAGCTCAACTAACAAAACCCAATTCAAATTCAAATTCAAATTTATTTGTCACGTACAAAATCATACACAGTACAATATGTAGTGAAATGCTTGTTGCAACTGTCCTAAAATTTGAAGAATAAAAACTATCAATATCAAGAAGAAAAAGAAAAATAACAGATCAAATATAAATATAAAAATGTAAAATATAAAATATAATATAAAATATAAAAATATATATGTAGTGATAATTTTATAAGTCATACGGTATGTAAAGTGTCGGTGCAGTATGCACACAAGATGTTCAGTGAGTGTGGTTGTTGTGTGCGCAGAGTAGTG
>JBCNYH010212324.1:0-17971 GCA_039654325.1 Tandanus tandanus | reverse complement strand
GACCTCACTGCTTAGGCTGCTGCCCCCGCGACCCGACCCCGGAAGAAGCGGAAGATGATGAATGAATGAATGATGAAACTGACCAAGTCACCCTGATCAAAAGTTTACATACCCTGGAGGGTGTGACCTGATATCATACACACAAGTTGACACACATGGCTTTAAATGGCTACAAAAGGTAACCATTCTCACCTGTGACCCGTTTGCTTGTAATCAGTGTGTGTATAAAAAGTCAGTGAGTTTCTGGTTCAGACCACCTCGTTTTTCAGCGAGTGCTGCAGTGACATTTAAAAATTTATACTTATCATCCTGGAAACTGTGCATGGGACTTTTTCATGGGAATCTCGTGTTGGCATTTTAACCTAGCCTCGTTTTACTCCCATATTTCAGGGATTTTTATTCTTTTTGTAGCAGTTTTAGTTATTTTATATAGTCTTTATTCTTCAAAAACTACTTTTTCTTCACCTCCAGGCAGCAAGCAGAAGGATTCAACATCACCCTGCAAATCTACAAGTCTCTGGCTAAGGTTTTTTTTAACATGGCTAGCATTCAGCTTGTTCAGTGTGTTGAGTGCAGGATGTTTAGTAGTTCTCCCTACATAATTTTATTTGTGATAAAATTACACTAGTTAGCTCTTTGACGGAGAAGATTGAAGCATTAGAAGTGTGCATCCAGACTTCAGCAAGGGCTAGTGAGAGTAAGAGTAGCATTGTTTCTGCAGAGGAAAGTCTGGGTGCCTAAGGTGGTGATAGTAACCACCCTCCTCTGTCATCAAAGCCCTTGCAGCAGCTCGAATGGGTGATGACTCGGTGACACATCTGTAAAGCCAATGCCGAGCCTCGCCCACAGGAGCACTACTCGTCTCTTTTATTTAATTTAAATCATATTGAATCTACAGCCAGCACCTTTGATCTAAAGATAGGATTGTTAAATGTTAGATCTCTTCCATCTAAAGCACTAATTGTTAATGAAATAATTCCTGATCAGGTGTTTACTGTAATGTGTTTAACAGAAACATGGATTAAACCCAATAAGTATGTAGCATTAAATGAATCTTGTCCTCCAGGATAGTTATGTACACCAACCTTGTCTCACTGGCAGAGGAGGAGGCATCGAAGTTATTTATACTGATAATCTAGGTGTTATACAAAAATCTGGACATAACTTTAATGCGTTTGAAATTCTATATACTGACAGCATACACTGCCTGAAAAAATGTCTATACAGCTCATTCCTTTTATTATTTTTTTTACAGACCCCCAGGGTTGTACTCTGTGAATTTGCAGACTTCATTTCAAACCTGGTTGTTTCTTTAGATAAAGCTTTAATCCTTGGTGACTTTATTATTCATTATGATAATCCCCGTGACCCTAATTAGGATTAAGCAAATGAATGAACGAATGCCTCTCTTCATCCTCATGGCTCACACACCTGCTCTGTATTAACTTCATGTATTAATTGAATCACTCTCTGGGTTTCATTGGCTGTTCTAACTTTGTGTCTGATCAGAGATTTCTGTTCACCCACTGCCATGTTAAACTGTCTTTCTGTTTGCACTCTGGCAGTGAGGTTTACCTCGGCCATACAGTCCTGAGGAGCTGAACTGAAGCTTCTGGGTTTTATATCAGATTCTGTATACTCTTTAGCACCACAGACAATATCAGCAAGTCTGCCTGCATTAGTTTAAGTGTGTTTGTTCAGCGTGAGCCTGAGTGGAGGTTGGTAAAACTTTTTTATTTATTCAGTGTGTGTGTTTTTTCCTTTTTGTCTAATAAATTCATTCTCCAAACACAGCACAAGGACTAATCATGGCTTATTAAAGCCTTTCTATATAGAAGCTCTACACCTTTAGCAGGTAAATAAATAGCTGCAAAAAAATACGGTTTCATGATGAAGCTCTGAAGACCTTCGTAAGTCGACTGCACTGGACATAGTTAACACAATGGCTGTGCAATGAACATACTTCAGTGGTTACAATTTCCGACCACAACCACCCACATTCACGTTTGGTTGCCATTCACTGAGTTGTCCTGAATGTGTGAAAGGAGCTTAAACAAAAAATATAAAAGTATATGAAAGGACTTTTAACCTGGCTATTCCCACCACTCAACATTTCTGCCTTGAAGCCACTGAGAATTTATTTTATTTATGAACTACTTTACATCCCCATTCCTCCACCAATCCAAATTTTAACACCTATACATATCGATGTACATTAAACAACTTGTAACTGTGAAACCTCTTTAGAGAACATTAAAATTAAAAATGAATAAAATGCATTTCAGCACCAAACATCAGACTTGGGGTTTCTTCATAATTTCACTAGATTTGCTTGCAATCTAGACCCAACAGCTCAAAACACACACACATCCATCCGTATGTGCACACATGCAAATCCCCCCAAAAAGTTAAACTTTCTACATTTCATCTTATACTCTGATGTCATACCTCCTAGATCAGAAAATAAACATTGCCACTGAATCCAGTTTAATCCATTATATGCAATGCTTGTTGTCATGTCCTATCATGTTTATGTATTTGAGTTTCTGTCCCTTTTTTTTTTTATTTTATTTTTTTATTTATTTTTTTTTTTTTAAACCATATCTCGTTGTGTCTCTGTCTGTTGTAGTATTTGCATGTGGTTAGGCTAGGTGAGCAGAGGAGCAGAACAGAGCAGCTTCACCAGAATTTTTACATTTTCAGGATCAGGGGAAAAATAAACAAATTATTAATAAATAAATTTTTGTCCTGTTACAAAATTTAATATAATACATTTTCGTTCTGTTTCTGTATGTCAGCATGGTCCCTTTAAAAATACCAGTTGTCAGTAACAGGAAGCTGTGGACGTCCTTGATTTTCAGCGTTCAGTGGTTACAACCCCAGTCTGGAGGTCCGGGTGGATGGTAAGTGGAAAGCGGTTAAAATATTGATGTTTGTGGCTACCAGTGTTTATACAGATAAAAATGTAATTCGTAACAAAATTTGGTAGCGATTTCTTTAACAAGTAGGAGGGGGATATTTTGTAAAGGTATCGGCCAATGGCCTGTATATGTCCAGTATACAATATCTCCACTGAATGTTCTCAACTGCTGCAGATGTGTTTGGAAGTAGGGAAAATGAAATGGGCGAGTTTAAGGAGAGTGAAAAAACAGTAGAAGATTAATTGGGAATTACAAAGAATGGGAAAAGGACAAAAGAGAAAAGGCTCTGATACATCATAGAAAAAAGAGAGTTTAGAAAGACGGTCAAAAACTGATAGAAGGCATAGTGTTGTGAAATCTTCTCAATGTCGCGGTGAGATTTGAAGGGAAAAGAGGAGTTGGAAGAATTTTTTTGAAACATAAAAAATAATAAGGAATCAAATTGGGGAGGTTAAATATGTGAAAATTCTAAAAGATGGAAATAATTTAATAGGATGTACTTCAGATGAACAAGTTCAAAAGGCACAAAAGATACAAGTTGTTGGGAAAAGTAAAGTGGCTAAAGTTATCAGAGGAGTAAAGGAGTTATCTATGGGATCCCCTATCAGTCAGCATGAAGGAACTTTTGCGAAATTTAAAAATTAAATGTGAAACGGTCATTAATGTAAAAGGATTGTCCAGACAAAAAGGAAAAAATCAATACTAATTGAATTTGAAATTAAATACTTGCCCAAAAAAGTGTATTTTGGATTTATAAAGTACAATGACAGAGTTTATGGAGAAGCCAATTAGTTGCTTCAAGTGTCAACTTTGTCCATATTGCAGAAGTTTATAAAGTACAGGAAAGATGTGCCAAGTGCGGTGGTGAACATGCCACAGCCCCAAAATGCTGTAACTGTGGTAGAGATCACAGTGCTGCATATTGGGGATGTGAGGTTATGAAACGGGAAACTGAAAATCATAATATGGAAATAAAGGGGAAAATTTCATAAGCGGAAGCAGTTAAACAAATGGGTAGAAATGTGAGTGAAGACAATTCCAGTAACCCAACATTTACAATAGAAACTCAGTGGAGGCATCAAGGAATGAGCTTAAATAAACAAATTGAGCACAGTCTGCTGAAATTAACTCAAAGACTGAAAGAATTCAAATAATTACAAAAGCAGCTATACATCATTTAGATAAGACAAGTTTGAAATGGGAAGACGTGCAAGGTCTCATTCAAGTCAGGAACTAATAAATAATGGTTCAAGTCAGTAACTAGTAAATAATAACTGGTTAATTCTGGTATGAATACAATTCAGTGGAATGCAAGAAGTCTCCTGCAAATTGACAGGATTTTAAGAAATTTATAGTTAATAAAGAAGAGAAGCCTGATATAATATACACCAGGAAACGTGGTTAAAACCTAGGTTGGATTCTGTTTTATTTGATTGTTATAATTAGATGTGATAGAGAACAAGGTAGTGGAGTGGGGTGTGCTACATTCATAAGGAAGGGCATACCTTATAGAGTCCTGGATGTTGGAAAAGAACAATATATTGTGGTGGAAATTTGGGCTGGGCAAAGAAAACATAGAAATAAATTATGATCCATGTAAACCATTAGAATTAAACACATTAGGGGAAAACAGAAGATCAGGATAGGAACAATTCAATTTGGTGTGGGGATTTCAATGCTCATAATACTTTATGGGGAGGGGAAAGGACAGAGAATAATGGTAAAGTTATAGAGGATATGTTAAATGGGAGACACTTGGTATGTTTAAATGATGGTACAAAGACCATAATAGACATTTCAAATGGTAAGGAATCTGCCATAGATCTTACACTGGTATCCAGTAGATTAGACCAAAAGTATGAATGGAATGTGTATGGAAATGGAACAATTGGTAGTGATCATTATCCAGTGATATGCAGAATAAATATGAACTTTCCTTTGAATGTAGATAATAAACCTGGAAGATGGATTTTTGGAAAAGCAGACTGGAGAATGTATTTGGATGAAAGTGATACATATTTAAAATTAATTGAAGGAAATGTACACATTGAATCATATAGTAATATTTAAAATTAATTGAAGGAAATGTACACATTGAATCATATAGTAATATGTTGCTGGAGGGTATCTATACAGCAGCAAGAATGGCAATCCCTAAAAGTAGAGGTAAACTAGTAAGGCATGCAGTTCCTTGGTGAACTGAAGAATATATGACAGCTATTAAAAACAGAAATCGAGCCTTTAGAATTTAAGAAAGAACTCACAATCAACATATGACAGAATATAAACAGCTACAAGCAGTAGTGCGAAGGACAATTAGACAAGCCAAAGGAAATTATTTGAGAAATTATTGTGAATGTGTAGGTAAGTTGCTGCGATGGCCTGGCGAGCTGTCCAGGGTGTACTCTGCCCTCGCCCAGAGTCGGCTGAGATGGGCGGCAGCCTCCCCACAACCCAAATTGGGATTAAGCGGTTCAGAAAATGAAATGTAGGTAATATGACTTCTATTAATAAGATCCTCGAAATTACAGACCGATAGCACTAACATCACACATAGGTAAGATAATGGAAAGGATGGTTAATTAACGATTAATGCACTTTGTTAAAGAAAAGGGTTTAATGACTGATTATCAGAGTGGTTTTAGGGAAAAAAAGGGACAAGTGACTCCATAATATATTTAGAAGATGAAATAAGGAAAGCACAAATTAAGATAAGCAGTATTTTTAGATACAGAAAAAGCATATGACATTGTGGAAAGGACTTTTAATCAAACTTCAGCTGATGGAAGTTGGAGGAAACGTTCAATTGGGTTATCGATTTTAAGTGGCAGAACAGTACACTTGAAAGTAGGGTCAAGTATATCAAGGAAATGTGTTGTAGAAAATGGGACACCCCAGGGTAGTGTTATAAGCCCTATTCTGTTTAATATTATGATTGATATTTTTTGAAAAACACAACCAGGCATTGGCAGATCAATGTTTGCAAATGATGGGAGTTTATGGAAGAGGGGAAGAACATTGATTGTGATTAAAAAGTACAATCTTCACCTATATGTGCAATGCAGGTTGAGATGGGAGAAATGCCTTTACAATTATGCAGAAAACTGCTTCAGACCAAATACTGGATTAATTTAAAGGACACGATAAAGATCATCCGGTGAAACAGATGATGAAAAATAGCTGGGAGAGAGGGGTACAAACTTCGAGTTTTGGTTGGACTGCAGAATCTATTGCAACAGAAATGGGAGTGGGAAATAAAGAAATTTGTCCAGTAGAACTACAGCCATCAATTCCTATCTGGGAATTAGATCCTCCTCAAATTGATCTGGAACTTCTTAAAATAAAATCCTGAAATGTCAATGTTGATCTGGCTTTGGATTTCAACTGTTATGTCAAAGAGAAATTTAATGAGCATGTTCTGATTTTTACTGATGGAGCTAAGGATCCAGCAACAGAGGCAATTGGAACTGCTTTTATAGTTAAGGGCTGGAAGGTTGAAAATTATAAAAGAATATCAGACTGTCTAAATGTGTTCATGGTAGAACTATATGCATTAATCATGGTGCTTCAATGGTCCAGGCAGATCAAATACCAAAAAATATTAGTGTGCAGTGATCCTGTATCAGCCATTAAGCGTATTGGGAAAGGTATTTCGAAGAGCAGACAAGATATGATTTATGAAATTCTATTTGAAATTAGAAATTTGAAACGTAATCAGGTTGACGTCTCATTCATATGGGTTCCAGCGCATGTGGGAATACCTTATAATGAAAAGGTAGACTCATTGGCAAAGAAAGCTGTTGGAAAAGAAGACAGACAAAATCAGAAGGAAATTGTACGGAAGGAGATTAACCTTGATTGGCAGAGACAATGAGTAGAACAGTCAAAAGAAACACGTTTTCATTATTGAATGAGAGATCAAGTATTCAATTACGGAAGAAAGGTTGGAAGAGGAAACAACAGGTACTGATGTCTAGATTGAGGATTGGACATACTAATCTAAACAATACATTGCAATTAATAGGGAAACCTCAGACAGGATTGTGTGAAGATTGTCAAGTGGTGGAAGATATACAACATGTGATTATGGATTATGAGAAATTTAGAACAGAAAGGAAAAAAAATGTTTTAGAAAGTGAGAGAAATGGATTAGAAGTAATTATGATTAAGAATATTTTAGAATTTGGTGAAAGCGATGTAGGAAAAGAATGCTTTTTCAAGTTCAAGACACTGGGTTAAGCCACAGAATCTAATTCAGATAATGGAAAGATAACACCAGAATATGGCAGTAATGCAACACTGGGGTTGCCGACCGCCGATAAGCCACACAGAAGAAAATGAACAGGAAGCTGTCATACAGGAAGTGGCTGATCAGAAAGTAAGTGCAAGGCACAAAGTGTTCTGTTCTGTCTGTTGTAAATCCAGCAACATCTGCATACATCTTGTGCTTTTTGGTAGCATCGTAGGTATGTACTAGTTGTTTACAACAGCATGATTAAAAAAAATAAACAGATGTTTATTTTTAGCAAACATGGATTTGTAAAAGTTCTGCATGTGGTAACTCAGCTAAACTACTATTGAAAACCTGCAATATTGTTCCTAGGTGGCTAATAATTCATTCAGGAGTGGTCAAAGAAAAATGAGTGAACAGAACTTGCTGTAATATTAAAATGAGGTGGTTTAGTTCACTGTTTCTAATGAACATGTTTATTCATGCTTGAAGCTGAGTATAGAGTACAATCATGCTTTGTATGTTCCAGTTTCGCCCTTCCTTGTAACATCAATAAATCTGTGGACAAGGAGCCGAGTGTCTTCAGAGTCTTGATTTCAGGAAGGCGTTTAGCTGACTGTTGAGGTATACAGAACATATATTGAGGACAACACAGTGAAACTATGGCTTTCTAGTTGACAAGATAATGTAGTGCTAGCTGGCAGAGAACAGCGCAACGTCACACGCAGCCCGTGGACAACCATCAGAGCAGTATCGATGGAGACACACCAAGATTGTGATGTGATGGAGGGAACACCTTCATTAAAAACACGGTCTCGTGCCACATGCTCCTTAGTACGATCAAGTGCCTCATCTACTGAGTCCGAGTAACATTAAAGACCTAGACCTGAACGCAGATACACTGCCAATGCAACACAGTCTTGGACTCAACTGGAATCTCCAAACAGAATGTTTTCTCTCCAGTGGCTCAGATGAAATAAAACCTTACATTAGGTGTGGTGTCTTATCCACTGTCAATGGCCTTTATGACCCTCTCGGGTTTGTAACACCAGTGTCCAAGCCAAGGCTATTTTGAGAGAACTCATCACTAAGAATGGGGATGGGATGCACCATTACCTCAGGGAATGGAGTAGACTTGGATATCACAGAGAGCCTCCTTGTCAGAGCTGTCTACTCTTTCTGTCAGTAGATCCTAAACTGAAATGTAATTTTCAGCCACTGCCAGAAGAGGACTTCATGTCTTTTGTGATGCATCTACAAAAGCCATTGCTGTGGTAGTATACCTAAAAGCTATTGATGTGGTTGGGAAAAGTTGTGTTTGTATTGGGAAAAGCCAAGCTTGCCCCCTGCCTAGAACTCATCATGCCAAGATTAGAGCTGTGTGCAGCAGTACTTGCTGTCGAGTTAACAGACCTAATCTCATCAGAACTGGACCTCCAGCTAGATGCCATGACTTATTATTCAGACAGCAAAGTAGTTTGGGGGTATATTTTCAGTGAGACCAGACGGTTTTACGTTTTTGTCAGTAATTGGGCACTACATTTCTGAAGATCTTCTCATCCGGACCAGTGGCGTTATGTGCCAACATACAAAAATCCTGCAGATCATGCAACATGATCTGTTGCTGCAGGCCATGTAAAAGATACCAACTGGTTGACTGGACCAAGATTTCTGTCCATTCAGAACCACGTACCTCTCAGAATGCCTTGTAGATCGAAGTTCAGATTCCAACATTAGACCTTTAGTGTCCACTCTATGCACAATGTCATAAACAGCTTGGATCTTAACAGTTTGCCAAGTTCTCTACTTGGTAGTCACTAACTCATGCCGTTGCTCGCCATGTTCACATAGCCCACCTTTTCAACACAACCCATAAAGAGATTGGTTCTTGTAAGAGTTGGCATTATTGCAAGACAGATGTCTCTGTTGATGAGACTAATCATATTTCATTTGTCATCATCCGGACAGTACAAGAGGAAGTTTACTTCCAAGAAATCAAATGTATTCAAAAACAGGAAAACCATCCTAAAAGCAGTCCTATGCACAGTCTGGATACACAACATCTGCATACATCGTGTGCTTTTTGGTAGCATTGTATGTATGTACTAGTTGTTTACAACAGCATTGATTTTTACAGATGTTTATTTTTAGCAAACATGGTTTTGTGCATGTTCTGGGGCAAACCACAGTATTGGCTCCTAATACAGAGAATTAGTTTGCCATAAAAATATATTCTGAAGTTTTTCCTATGTGGAGGATGACAATCTTAGTTCCATGAAAATTTCAAGTTGCTAACATTTTGCAGATATGGTTTTATATGTTCCACATAATATTTCATCAACTGCTGTAATATTGTAGAGACACATAACCTGTAATAAATGTTAATTGAATTGAAGAAATCCATTCAAAATTACGGAAATGTAAAATGAAAATGTAAAATTACTAATGACAGCATAACTGTTAAAGTGCTGTATTGTGCGTAACCATGTCAGATTCATGTGTCTCAGAATGGTGTACTTTTTCTGTGTGATGTGTTATTGTGTGAAATCTGAATAAACTTTTGAAATAGCAAAAGTTAGACACTACATTGAATTAAATGATTAAACAGATTGTGTTTATCAGTAATACTGAGTGATTCTCTATAGTTGGTTCAAGCTTGAATGATGTAATGTTGCATATTAGGCTGCAGAAACAAAGCATCATATAATTATATCTGAAAATTCAATTTTTCACCTAAGTGAGACATACTGTGTTTTGGCCGTCTGAATGTGTTAACTCATCTAAACTTTCTATTGAACAAGTTTATTCATGCTTGCAGCTGAGTATAGAGCACAATTATCATTCATCCATTCATTTTCCGAACCACTTTATCCTAATTAGGGTTGCGGGGAGACTGGCGCACGTCTCAGCCGATTCTGGGTGAGGGCAGAGTACACCTTGGACAGCTCGCCAGGCCAAAACACGCTGACGGCAATGCAGCCTACTCTTGATGAAAACCAGCAATGGTTCTTTTACATGCCTCTCACCACAGATAGTGAGAGACATGGCTGGCCTTTGATAACCCAGTTAGCTGCACTGGGGGGGGGGACAGCAGTGACAACCTGACAGTTGGGCTTGAACCGGGCCACCACTGCCCAGAGCACAATTATGCTTTGTTTATTTCAGTTTCACCCTTCCTTGCAACCTCAATAAACCTGTGGACAAGGAGCTAAGTGTCTCATAGTTATCAGCTAAACAGCTTCCTGAAATCAAGACTCTAAGTTATCATAACTTTTAAGTTTAATAAGTTTAGCATAACTTTTTTTAATTATTATTTTTTTTATTTACTTTTTTTTTTCATTTTAGAAATATTCATTCATGTACAGGTCTGTACTACATGCAAATGTGTATTCATCTCTGCATATTTCTGTTTATTTCTTATTTTATTTATTTTCATGCATGAACTGGAATGTGGAATGCCGACATTTTCAGCAGACTTCTTTGCCATTGGGAAAAAAAAATGCAAATATGGTTTGCATGATAAAAAGGGATTTTTAGACCTTTGTACTAGTATAATATTACTGGGTCCCATAGTGAAATCCACAATAGACTGAAACTTCTTTGAATTGAATGATCTTTATAGTCATTTGCAGCATCACCTATACAGTCTATTCAATCTCCCCAAAAATACAACCAAGTATCACACACAAGTATGGAAAGGTTTGCAAAAGATCATCATGAAAGCAGGACATCCAGAGTCCCTTTGCAGCATAAACGAGAACAGCCAGGTTTAATCACCATCACCAAACTTACACCCTGCACATATCAGAACACTGGAGTTATAAAACACACAACAAAATGTGAGGACATCAGGTGTGTACAAAATAGTACATTTATTTTAGCAGGATTCTGGTCTTTGTCTTTACTTTCTTCCTTACTTGTGGAAGTTTCAAGTTGCTTTTAGCTGTCCTATGTTCTATGTCTGTCTTTTTTACCTCTCTAGATGTAAAATCTTCAGACACATGCATGCTCTGTGTAACTTGACGAATTTGAACCTCTAATCATCTAATCAGTGGCTTGCTAAACTGAATAACAACTAGGACCAAGTGCACCCTTGTGAATTACGGACACGGATGCACGCGTGAGCACACACACACACCTTCCGCGTATGTGTGTAGACCTGATGTGTCTGTGGTCTGGCTTCTAAGAGCTCTTACACCAACTGTAAAGTTATATAGATGAATAGAGCCATTTCTAAGTAAATTCTTGTACAATTCTTGTGATCTGTAGATCACTGATTAAGATGTTGGCCTATAAGAGTGCACATTACACACTTTAAAAATACCAAATAATCCTCATAACAATCTATAAGGCTAAAAGTGTTGAAATTAAAATGCTAAGTATTATTGTCATCATTGTTGTTGTTTTTGTTGTTGTTTAAAACATATTTACTATCATTAGTGTTATTTACTAGATACCATTGTGCTGGGAACCATCTCTGGAGGCCCCGCTCTGGCTGAAGTACACAGACACTCAAAATCTGTAAATCAGAAACCAAAGACACTGCATGAACTAGACACTCTGTCCTTCTGTCTGGTCATGTGCTTCAAGGTTAAGTTGAGGGGTAAAGGTGAAAGGTTAAATTTACCCTTGTCGAGCTGCATCTTTCAACTCACCAAAGGTAATTTGCCATTTGCTTGTGAGCTGTGACCTTAACCTTGAAGCTAGTGACCCAGCCATAATTAATGTTGTATGTGTAAGGCCAACCACATAGAAAATATGGCCTGGACAACATTTATTTATTTATTTATTTATTTATTTATTTATTTTTTGTAAGCAGGGTCAAAGTTCACGGTCACAGTATATTAGTACATGACACTCCTAGTTCTTGAGATGTATACGTATGTGTAGTTTGGTATATGTTAGGGTAAGCACATATGAAATATGGCCCAGACAAGCTTTTTCATGTAAGTGGTGTCAGGGGTCAAGGTTGTCATGAGCTAATATTAGTACGCAACACTCCCACTTCCCAAGATGTATGGCTGCTTGGTTTAGTCTATGTGAGGGTAAACAGATAGGAAATATAAAGTGTGGTCAAAGGTCAAGGTCATAGTGACCTAATATTGGTATGTGACATGGCACCTTACCACCCTACACATATTCATATACAAAAATTGTAATCATTTGATTAATAAACAGGAAGAAACCCAAATAGCAACTGGCAATTGGCACGGATCTGGCAAACAGATCTGGTCAGTAGTCCAAACGCACAATGGTCCAAATACGGCGGGGGTATGGATATTGGGTATTGGTCCAAATCTGTAGAATGGCAACCACATTCTGTCCTAATCAGGCATGCCAACTTAAACTGTCTATACACTACAGCCGGAGGAGAGGGCTTTCATGTGGATCCATGCCAAAGGGTTTTGCTATCTGGGAAGAGACTGTTTAATTTGATGGACTGACTGCAAACAATTAGATGATAATAGAATACATAAGTGCAAGCCCTAAAATATATGCTTACAAAGCTATTTATAAAAAACACTATGAAAGTTAATGGAATTACTTAAAAGAGATACCCAGAACCACACCTCTACTTTGATGCCAAAAATTGTAGAGTACCTCAAAAATCATACATTTTAAAAAGAAACAAAAACAGAAAATATAATTATTTTTCCTTAAAGTAGCAGTTTTGAGCCCTGTTGTAAGTGAAGTGACCTCTGACCTTTTGACGTCACAGTGTGAACCAAGTACTGACACCATTTTGATTTCTGCCTAATCCAATACACACTAGTATAACCAGCTTTAAAATCTCAACAGAAATATTGTGTTTTAGGTGACATGCCACCAAGTTGTGTTGTTGGTGGGTGTAGCAACACCACAGCAGATGGTTGCAAGCTGCACTCCTGGCCTAGAGAAAGTCCCAGAGAAGCGAAACTGTGGACTCATTTCGTTAGAAACTCAAGAGCAAATTGGGTCCCTATGAAATGGTGGTTGTTATGTTCTAAACACTTCACTGAAGATTGCTACAGAACTTCAGACCTCCTGATCTCTGCTGGGCTCCAGCCCAGGCTAACAGAAGTGAATTTCCTAAAATCAAGCCAAGCGAAGTGAGAAAAAAGCCAGTCCCTGCATTAGAGAGTATTTAGGAAGGCTGAAACCCTGGTTAATAATACCTGGTTGTTCTCGCATCGACAGCTGTCTCTCATACGCTGAACTAGGTGGTGGGGAGGAGAAAGAAAAGACCCAGAAGCCTTCATCAGTTTACAGGTAGATGACTCTTGAGTAAATAAGCTCAGAGATTCATAAAAAGATTACTCTATACTGACAGTCATTAAACACTTTGAAAGAGAAATTTGTGCATATCTGTACTTGTAGGGAGAAGGGGTGGTTGGGAGTATACCATGTGGCTTTATTGAAGACGGTACTCGGGCACTTGAGAAAATGATGAGTTGTCATTTTGTCATGCTTCATTGCACATGTGTAGGTCACTTTGCAAAAGTGGGGCCAAATGCAGTTTGAGCAAAACACAATGTGTGTCTGCACAATTTGAGGAGTGGTTTGGAAAGGATATATAAAGGCTCCAAAATGTCCACTATTGTTAGTCTAGTGCACGTCATAATGCCACGTCTATCACATGAACAACACCTCCGGGCAATGGTTATGGTGGAGGATGGGTTGACCTACAGTGAGGTAGCGAGGCGTATGGGCTGTACACAACGTACCATCAGAAAACTGATTGACCGCCACAGCAAGACAGGGTCAGTTCACGACAGGCCACATCCAGGGAGAGAGAGTGACGACTCCCGAACAGGATTGCTACATCCGGTTGCATCACCTGCGGGACTGGTTTCGCCGCGTTGTATCACCACAAATCACTGCCTGTATCACCACAAATCACCGTCTGTATCACCGCAAACGGAGGTCATACCTGATATTGACTTTTGTGACTTTCATTTTGGTAGGTGCCATTTTTTTGCTGTTCTTAATGGGCATAATTTATTCTTGACACTTTTAATTGTTTTTTGAAGCCAACATGCTAAACAAATTATCCATATTACAAAAATCCACTTTTGGGTACCAGAATAAAAATTATGTCAAAATTATGGTCTCAAATTTTTTAATTACTGTGAGTGTAGTTTAGATCAAAGAGGAAAAGTGTAAATAAAGTGTATTATTAATAAGGTGGAATGACCATTATCTTATTGAAAGTCAAGAAGCCTTTCATCAAGAGAAATTAAATTTTTCCATTCTGATTGCAAAGATTCAGTTTGGCTTTTAGTTCTGAAAGCAAATCTTTTCAAACCGAATAACCAAATATTATTCATCTCCATGAAAAATTGACTAAATCTTTGGACTGAATAACAAGGCTACATGTATTCCCTCATAAAACTGATTACTATTAAATCCTGTACCTGGGATTACAGCAGCATTAGCCTACTAAGCTTAAACTTTAGTAGCTAAAGCCTGAGAAGTTGCTATAGATGTGTTACCAGTTTAATATCCTGATGATTGCTTTTAGAAACCGACATATAGGCCTTTGGAATAACAGCCAGAGATCTGCAATGTACAAGTGTGTGTAGATCTTTTCAGTTGTATTTAAATATGCTGCTTTCTATATTTTTCGTTATGCAGTAGTATACATGATTTATAAGCACAGCATGTGTATGGGTATTACAGAAAGGAAAGAAGTAAATTACAGACCAACATACTGAGCATTCTCCGAAATTTAAGTACCACAGGGTGTTACCTAACCGACTGTCGACTTCGCCTGGGTCTGAATTGCTCTCACAAGCTAACATTCCCTCCATGTCAAATACACTCATGTTTATTAGTGTATTTGCTTGGAAGGAAGATGAAAGATTAAGAAGCAACAATAAAACAGTAAAAATAAAAGTCCCTGAGTATTTCCTTTAAAATAGGCTAATTCTGAAACTGTTAACTTTTAATCACTGAAAACTTGATGAATGAAGTTGGAAAAATTCACATTAAACTGAACATCTCATAAACTCACATAACCAAATTGTGTGAGGTAATCAATCATGTATGGACCAGTGAAAGTTAGCTGATAGCTGTTAGCTAGTAACCCAAGGGCTGGCAACATAAAGGATGCAGAAAAAAAAACACAAAATGAAACAAGTAGCATGCAGCCAGCTAACAAAAAACAAAGTAATCAAAACAAGCATGAGGCAATGAAAATAAAATGAACATGTAACATACTGAAAAACCAGGAAAAAAATAAATCCAAGGCTGATGTGTTGACGGCTGCTGAAAGGCATAACACTCCACACGTCGATGATGTAAGGAGAAAATTTTAATTCACTTACTTTCTAATTTATTATTACCCATACAGCATTTTTATACCTATACATTAAGGCATATATGTTCATGCTAATTCGCTGCCTCAGGGATTACGAAATCCTTCAAGAAAAGTTTAAAAAATCATTTGTTTTATATTGTTGGTATTAATTAAATAACATGGAAAATAAAACCAAGACCACACAGCTCTCTGCAGTTGGGGTTTTAAAAAGTTAAATTAAAATGACCTTTTTGCTTATTTGTTTGTTTATGTTTTGTTTTGTTCTACATCTGGTAAAAACATTTTTTATTTAATTAATTAATTAATTTATTTATTTTTCATTTTTCAATTACACTTACACTTACACACAACTTTACTAAAAGGAGAGTGATAAATAAAGCTGTACATACCGGCCATGATGGCAGTGGATTTATATTCCGGGTTATAAGGGCAGCAACTGCGTCCATCCTCTGTAACAATCTCACCAGTGCTGCTGTGCACCAAAGAGAAATCCGCTGTGGTCTGTTTGGAATCATAATATAATATGATTATTCCATATATTGCCTTGTAAAACCAAATGGGTTCCTCTGTACAGTACTGATTCACATATTACTACATTGAATTGTTGTTTTTCTTTGACCAGAGAGCAACTCTGAAATAGAGGTCGGAAAATGTTATATTTGGTGTCCCTTCTGGAGAAAACATTAAAGTTTTTATTGTGAACACTAGAGCAAAGTGTATTCCTATCAAAGGAGTATACTTTGGACTATACTACTATAGGAGTATAGTGGTTTGTTATCATGTATCTACAGAACACTGGGAGGATTGTGAGTCGTTTAAAATTTTTTGAAAATTGACACATGACATGAAGCAAAATCATCTTATCTTATATTTATATATATGCATATGTGTGTGTGTGTGTGTGTGTGTGTGTGTGTGTGTGTGTGTATAAACCCAGTTAAATAAATGAGACAAAAATATTTTACTTAGACATTTATTTATTGAGGAAAATGATCCAATATTACATATCTGTGAGTGACAAAAGTTTATGAACCTCTAGGATTAGCAGGTAATGAGTGTAGTAGTGAAACTAGAGTCAGGATTTTTCAATCAGTGGAATGACAATCAGATGTGAGTGGGCACCTTGTTTGATTTTAAGAACACAGATCTATCAAAGTGTCAACACGTTTGTATAAGTGTATCATGGCACGAACAGAACAGGAGATTTCTGAGGACCTCAGAAAAAGGGTTGTTGATACATCAATGCTGGAAAAGGTTATAAAACCATCTGTAAAGCATTTGCACTCCACCAATCCACAGTAAGCAAGAGTGTGTACAAATGGAAAAAAAAAATAAAGACTATTGTTACCCTCCCCAGGAGTGGTCGACCAACTAAGATCACTCAAAGACAAAGGTGTGTAATAGTCGGCAAGGTCACAAAGGACCCCAGGGTAACTTCTAAACAACTGAATGCCTCTCTTGCATTGGCTCAATGTTCATGTGTCCACCATGAGAAGAACACTGAACAACAATGGTGTGCATGGCAGGGTTGCAAGGAGGAAGTCACTTCTCTCCCAAAAGAACATTGCTGCTCATTTGCAGATTGCTAAAGATCACATGGACAAACCAGAGGGCTATAGGAAAAATGTCTTGTGGAAGGATAAGACCAAAACAGAAGTTATTGGTTTGAATGAGAAGCGTTATGTTTGGAGAAAGGAAAACACTATCCCATCTGTGATACATGGTGGTGGTAGAATTATGGTTTGGGCCTGTTTTGCTGCATCTGGGCCAGGACGGATTGCCATCATTGATGGAACAATGAATTCTGTATTATACCAACAAATACTAAAGGAAAATGTCAGCACATGAACTGAATCTCAAGGGAAGGTGGGTCATGCAGCAAGACAGCGATCCTAAGCAGACAAGTCGTTCTACCAAAGAACGGTTAAAGAAGAATAAAGTTAATGTTTTGGAATGGCCAAATGAAAGTCCTGACCTTAATCCAATTGAGATGTTGTGGAAGTACCTGAAGCGAGTAGTCCATGCCAGAAAACTCACCAACATCCCAGAGTTAAAGCTGTACTGTACGGAGGAATGGGCTACAGTTTCTCCAAGCCAATGTGCAGGTGCGACAGTTACCGGAAACGTTTAGCTACAGTTATTTCTGCAAAAAGGAGGTCACACCAGATACTGAAAGCAAAGGTTCACATACTTTTGCGACTCACAGTGATGTAATATAGGATCATTTTACTCAATAACTAAATGACCAAGTAAAATATATTGGTTTCATTTATTTAACTAGGAACTTTTTATCTACTTTTAGAAATCTGCTGATGTTTTATGTCATATTTATGCAGAAATGTATAAAATTCAGGGTTCACAAACAGGGTTCACTGTATGTATATATATATATATATATATATATATATATATACACGCACACACTATACACAATGCTCAAAAAAACTCCAAGTCAATCACACTTCTGTGAAATCAAACTGTCCACTTAGGAAGCAACACTGATTGACAATCAATTTCACA